>JAXGGA010016111.1:0-27433 GCA_038373865.1 Uloborus plumipes | reverse complement strand
TATCAAAGTGTCTGGATAATATGAACGCTAATTAGGTTTCCGTTTCTGTAGTGGGGTTTTGTTTTGAGAGGCATCAAATTATAAAGTGAAGAAGATTTATGGTTGGAAATCATGTACTTAACAGTGCTGTTGTTTCAAAGTACAGAAACAAAATGATACAAGTACATTGTTTAGAGGTTGTAGTGCTTATCATTTTTTAAATTCCAGATGACCCCCCCCCCCCCCACCTCAAAGTTGCGCAAGACTATATTGAAGAAATCTTTCAATAAGTGTAGAATTTATAAGATTCAGAATTTTATTTTATTGCAACCTTTCCATAACCTACCAAGAAGACTTGATTTTTTAAGGTGATCTATAAGTAGTAACTACTGATTATGAGCCTTTTAGTCTACTATTCCGAATAGTCGAAAAAGTGGCTTCATGGGTCATTTCATATCAAATCGATCAAAAAAGTGAGGTTTTCAAAGTGAACCCTTCCTATTTTTCCAACATTTTGTACAGTGATTGTACTTGGGATTACAAGGAAAAATCAAAGTTTTTAGATTTTTAAAACACATTTTTTTTGATTGGGGGTCATCCCAAAAAATCAAATTTAGGGAAATGGGGAAGTTTTGAATGCATGTAACTTTTTTTCTAATCTGACTACAAACAAAAACTGGATGTTATTTTAAAAGTCTTGAAATAAGCTTTAAAATGATATATTTCTCATGACACAAAAGTGAAATTTTTAGTTTTGAAGCCCATTCAAATTGACCTTTGATCTTGAATATCTCCGAAGGTTATTATTTGAAAAATCTAAAAAAAAAATATTTTGTGCATACTATTATATCCTTTATTTGTGCTAAGTATCAAGTTAAGACAGCAATGGGATCTGATTTTATTTAAACTTCACTTTCACCCTGTACGGCCAAAAATCAAATATCATCAAGTATTTGTGCCCAAATACGTTATGATCATACAGATAATCATCATAAAAAGATTGAAAATATCATTCACCCTTATATACAATAAGAAGATTAGGTTTGTAAAGTACTAGCTGCGTGGCACGGCGTTGCATGGGCTACCTTAGAAATGAAAGCGATGTCAAGTGACGCATCCGCTTTCGGTGGAACAATGAACTCGCTGCCACTGCGGTTCGCTACGCCAACATGAGTGTAAATATTTGAAATAATTTTCTCAAATTTTACTGAAACAGCAGCCAACGTCAGTTTTAAGTTTTGATGAATTTTACCAAAGCATACTGGTGTCACTCGCTACAGCTAAGACAGTGTTTTGGCATGAGCTCTGCAAATTTTAAAAAGCCAATTTTGGTTTCTGGATACAGTTATTCGAAGGAAAGTTTTCTTTCTAATTTCCCATCGTGAGATGCTTTTGTGTATAAATTTTAGTACCATTAACATAAATTAGAGGAAAATTCCTTCGAAGAACTGTATCCAGAAACCGAAATTGCCTTTTTAAAATTTGCAGAGCTAGCGCCAAAACAGTTTTAGCTGTAGCGAGTGACACCAGTATGCTTTGGTAAAATTCATCAGAATTTAAAACTGACGTTGGCTGCTGTTCCAGTAAAATTTGAGAAAATTAATGTAAATATTTACACCCATGCAAAAATTGTTTACCAGATGATATGCAATCTAGTATAGTCAACACGTTGCTTTGGAAATGCGGTGAATGTCCAGGATCTGAAAATACCAGGGCTGCGGAGTCGGAGGAAAAATTTTCGACTCCGACTCCAACTCCCGACTCCTGCTTTTTTTTTATTATTCATTTTTTTTACCCAAATGTGAAGAGGAAAAAACCCTAAACAAAGGTTGAAATTTTAAGTCCATTTTTAAAAGTTTCATTTTTATTCATGGTCGTAACCAGGACTCACTTTAGCGGGAGGGGGGGGTAGCAAGCTGGGGTATCCCAGTTGGAGGTCATGAGAGGTCATTGTGATACTCTCAAAAAGTTCAATTCTCTCCAGAGCAAAAGACAAGTGCCGCTCTTGTCATTTGACTCCGTACAAAACTAATCCCTTTCTTGTTAAATGGCCAGACTTTATTTTAACACATTGCATTTTTGCTGTAAATATTTTTTATTCACTTGCATAATCCCAAACCTAGCAATTCGTTTCACAAAGCAGACCCGTCATTTTGAAGCCCTTTCTCATGATCCTAGATGCTTAGGATTTGGATATTGGACGCTGAAAATGTGTATCTGTTAGTTTCAAAGATATGTTTTCACATCCATAAAATTTCATCCAAATCGGAGGTGGTCGGAGTCGGAGTCGGAGTCGACATGTTTTTCAGTGACTCCGACTCTTTTAATCAAAAATCAGTCCGACTCCGACTCTTCGACTCCGACTTCGACGCCCTGGAAAATACGTCGCAAAGTTATCCAATTTCTTCTAATAACAATGGCGTAGAAAATATTACATTTAAGCAGCTGCAATATATCAATAGATCAAATTTTGAATCCTCGTAAGATCTTGGGAGAACTTTTTTTTTTTATTTTCTTATATAAATATGTTGAATAGTTCATTTAATCAGGAAGGTTTTAGGCCATTTTACGTTACGCTCTTTTCAGGACATATCAGTATAGTTTTAAAATAACAATGATCGAAAAGCACGAGCGGATTAGTTTCCACTCTTTTTGAGAGATGGCGTCCATTAAAAGTATTATTTTGGCAACTGTGTGTAGAGGGCTCTGTGCGTAGCGAACCGCAGCGGCGGCGAATTTATTGTTCTACCGAAAGCGGATGCGTCACTTATCGCTTTCATTTCTAAGGCAGCCCGTGCAACGTCGTGCCACACAGCTAGTACTTTATAAACTTAATTTTCTTATTGCAAAAAGGTTGAATGATATTTTTAATCTTTTAGTGACGATTATCTGCATGGTCATAACGCAGTTGGGCACAAATACTTGATATTTGATTTTTGACTGTACAGAGTGACAGTAAAGTTTAAATAAAATCTGATCCCTTAGCTGTCCCAACTTAATATTTAGCACAAATAAAGGACATAATAGTATGCATAAAAAATATTTTTTTTCAGATTTTTAAAATAATAACCATCGGAGATATTCAAGGTCAAAGGTCAATTTGAATGACCTTCAAAACTAAAAATTTTACTTTTGTGTCATGTAATGCATCATTTTAAAGCTTATAATGTAAGCTTTTATGTAATACATAAAGTTTAAGCTTCTAACTTGATTGCTTGCGGAGTTATGGTCAGTCAAGTATGAGCCGTGGGAGCAAAACATTAAATTTTTCATCCCTCATATCTAAAAAATTACAACTAGATTATTAAAATTTGCTATTAGTATACCTCACAGTAAGTGGGAATGTACTTGCAAAATATTGTAACAATCTGAGACTACTCACTCGAAAGGCGTGTGGACTTGACATGGAATGACACTCATGCGTCTTTAAAATATGGAAAATCAAAGTAAAAGCAAAATTGAATAAAAAATTAAATAAATATCGAAAAAGTACAAATTAAAATTAAGTACGGTTTTAAGATGGGGATAAATGTATGTCTGTCCATCTGCCGCCCCCCTCCTCCCTGATTTTGAATTAACAGACTGATTCGAATGAACTTCTTTTTTTGTTGGAAAGATCTTGACGAGATGATACCTTATTCTTTTACTTGAATTTTTGATTTGAACAGTTTTTTGTTTAACTTTGAACAGTTCATAAAACTTGTTCCCCCCCCCCCATAGTAACTTCTTAATGAACCGTCCAATTGGAACAAACCTTTTCTGTTTGTAAGTTTTTGGCACACACACCTAATTCCTGCACTTAAATTTTGATTTAAATACTATTTCTTTCCGTTTTTGAGGCGTTAAAAAAACTAGTTCTCTCCGAAAACTTTTGAGTGAACAGTCCGACTCGAATGAACTTTTTTGTCCAAAAGACTCTGGGGAGGACACCTCATTTCCGTACTTAACTTTTCCATTTTTACAATTTTACCATCAATTTTGAACAGTTAAAAAAACTAGTCGCCAACAAATATCTTCTGAGTGAACAGTGTGATTCGAATAAACTTTTTTCTTTTTGGCGATAGAGGCATATTTCGTTTTAGATATAGCATAATAAAATGCTAAAAACATATGTTTGACATACATTTACAGTCTTACATAATTAGGAGAATATTAATCAGATGCTAGAATGCTGATGTGGGCAAACGGGAAAGTAGGGTAGTTTAGTTTTTAACAGAACTTCTTGTTAAATACTGTGTTTGCGTAGAGATTGCACTGCATTAGGTTTATGAATAGAAAGAGCCGGAGCGCGTAAGTTACCTACCAAGTGATCTATGCGTTCACATGCTGACACGCGTTGAGTATGTCAGTATGTGAACACAGAGTTGAGCAACGCAATCGTAAGGCACAATCCCATAGGGCTGTGCAAATATAAATATATATAATATATATATATATATATATATATATATATATATATATATATATATATATATATATATATATATATAAAATATATATATATATATATAAAATATATATATATATATATATATATATATATATATATATATATATATATAAAATATATATATATATATATATAAAATATATATATATATATATATATATATATATATATATATATATATATATATATATAAAAACATTGATAGCATTACTCTCAAAAGAAATAAAAAAAAACGAAAGACACATTGATATTTGAGTTGTGAACTTACTAACAAGAGCTTAGGAGTAGACAAAAGCTAGTAAATTAATTTAATTTAATAAAATATAAAATAAATACAAAGTCAATTACAATTTAAATTGTCATTAATTAAAATTAGGACACATAATAAGTATTGTAACAATCAATGCAAAAAATAACAGAGAAAAAAGCGCGTTTTGTCGAACTTTGCAGCAATGATAGCAACCTCTAAACATTATTCATTTGTAATGTGTAAATTATTTTTCACCCAAAGTAGCAAAATTAGAAGATGCCTCTTGGAAGAAATACCACCTTTAAAAAATAACCTTAATGTACACGGGGTGAAACAAAACACATTTTCCTTAGGGTTTCCATATTAGTACAAGAACCTTATATATATTCTTAGCTGCCATTTTTTTAGAAATTAAAAAATACCGTAAAATGGGGTTAATCGGAACACTTTTCAGCTTAGATTGTAAAAAAAGCAGTTAAAAGATTTTTTTTTCAATTTGATTTTCTAGGTAAAAACTTCGGTCTTGCTTTACTTCTGATACTCCAAGCAAACACAAAACATTTTGAACAGTTATTATTAAAATATATAGGAAAGTATGGGTGTTCCGAATCACCCCGCTGATAGGGGTCAATCGGAACACATGTTAAAATTTTTACTTTTTTCCATGAAAACCTGTAATAGGTCTCACAAACATGAGTAAAATTGATGGGGGAGAACAAGAACAGATAATTACTGTCAAATAAAAGTATAATTTCAATACCAGTAAACGTTTATAATTTGTCAAAATTCAAAATAATTTTGAACTTATGAAAAATGAAAAGTAGTTTTAAGAAATGCTTTTGAATTGAAATACAAAGATTTAACACGAATGGAAGTCACCCATGTCGTCCAAAAATATGTACTTGTCCTTAAAACTAGCAATTGCGATTTGGCTTAAGTTTTTTCATAGCATCTTCTGGGATGATCTCTGCCTTTTCTTTAGTTTCTTAAAATTTCTGGGTTTCGGGGATTTTCCTGAAAGATTTTTTCGCTTATTCATAACTGTCTGTGTGCTTCCCTTTTGCTATATAAAGTCAAAATGACTTTCCCCCTCGTATTTTAAATAAAAAGAAGTCTCCTGGAGAAAAAATCTTATAAAATCTGCAACTTTTTGTCATTCTAAAATCTAGTTGCTCACGAGAAGGGATAAACAGTAATAAATCCTTGTCCTTGTCTTGATTAGAGAAATTGGGGTTAGAATATTGATTTTTCAAACAGTTTCCTTCAAATAAGTTTGAATTGGAACAACAGAACTAAGTGTTCCGATTCACCCCGCATTTTTTTTTCCAATGGCATTTTTCAGAATTCTTCATTTTTATGACATAATTTATAAAAAATGTAAATTCTAATATGGTATTCTGTTGTTCAGATACCTGTATAATTGAAATATACCACTCTTAGGTTTAAAATATAAGAAGGTTTGTTCTTGCATATGAAGTTTTGCAGTCTATGAAAATGTGATGTTTTCTAGCATTCCACGTACAGTAGGGTATGTCATAAAAATAAAAGTTTTTTTTTTCGATTTGGTACACGCACTTTCCTATGTATTCACTCATTTTGAGTTGATTGGTACAAAAAAAAGTTTTTGGAAAAAAATTTTAGCTACCGGGAAAACGCAATTTACATAAGTGTTTTTTCAAAAAAATCACTATTTTCAGGTTGAAAACGCAATATAGCTGCGGGAGTTTTTTAGAAGATTGTTCTGCTAATTTAAATGCATATTTTGAACTCTAATGAACATACTTTCCTTATAAAAAATGCAGTTAAATATACATTTCGTCTCTTTTTGTTTTTAAAAAGAGCAGAAATTACCGGTAATCGTTCCTACTGAAACGGGTTACGCTTTTGGTCAATCGACACCGCTGACTTCGTTAGGCAGTCAGTTGTTCAGGGAAAAATGCCGCATACATCTGGGGAAGTGACCCCCTTTTTGCTTATTACCCCCCCCCCCCCAAGATAACTTTTGACCAGCAGACGCATTTTCACTAAAATGTCGTTCATCCTGCGTAAGATTTTTATATTATTTGCGCTTTCCGACAAAAGGCAAATTGAGATTCTCTTTTTTGTTTTATTAAAGGATGGATTGATTTCCACTGAAAAAATGGAAAGCAAAGCACTAATAATTTTAAACATCGAAGAAGTCGGACTTACAGTTCGACTCTCCCGAAAGCTAGTGCCGTCGTGTAATATTATGACTCGAGGAAACACCCTGGAATTTTTGTAGTATAGCTGTACGAAGCGAAGAAACTACCTTGATATTAGTAGAGCGGCCGTTACTTCAGTCAGGTTTGCTGTGTCATCAACCACGGCATTTGTTATCATATTTAGCCTTTTGGGTAATCTTGTGAAAGCAGGCCATCTCGATGAAGATAAAAAACATCTCATGTGCGATAGCAAAAAGGTGTTTTATGCTAAAGAGCATGTTATCGAGCACCCAAGCGCAGAGGAGAGTTCCAATATCGCAAGAAGTAACTTTACTGCAATTTTTGTGGAAAGCAGGAAGCACAACACTCTCACTCTTAGTCACGATGAGAACACTGGCAGCTTTCGGAGAAGCATCATCAAAGAAAGACCGTAACAGAAAAGCGTGGAGATAGCTACCTCACTCACTATACACCAGAAGAAGAAGACAACAAAGGAAAACTGGCTGAGCAACGTGAAATAGGATTATGTGACTGGTTGAAGGACATAGGTATAAACATTTGCCTTCAACTAATTGGCAGTGATACCTCCAATGAAATGTCTGGCTGGAAAGGAGGCATGCTACATTATATCGGAAAACTCCTCCATTACATACTTTTTAGATCTTTCTTTCTGCTGGCTTCACATCAACAAGCAGATATTAAGTCATATAGTCGCAAAACTTGGCGGATAAGCTTCTCCACAAAAGGAATGGATTGGTACTGTAGGTAAACTCTTTTCCCAAGCTGAGTTTCTTGAGAAAAAAACAAAGTTTAAGCCAATTCAATTTTTAGAGCTCCTTGTTAATATGGACGAAAATGTTGCTAGTCAGTCGATCAGTTCCGTGGAAGGCAGAAGCATTGAAGCTCACTGATGGCGGAACTATTTCCAGCCCTAATTGATACTATTTTGTCAAATGCAAAGGTATTTTTAACTTAGTCCTCAAAGTAAAGAAGAGCAATGAGTAAATTTTCTGTAATAGCCCAAAAGGACCCGTTTTTTATACAGGAAACTTTACTTTTAACTCTTCTTTGCTCTGAGGACTAAGGTGAAAATGCCTTTGCATTTGACAAAATAGTATCAATTAGGGCTGGAAATAGTTCCGCCATCAGTGAGCTTCAATGCTTCTGCCTTCCACGGAACTGATCGACTGACTAGCAACATTTTCGTCCATATTAACAAGGAGCTCTAAAAATTGAATTGGCTTAAACTTTGTTTTTTTCTCAAGAAACTCAGCTTGGGAAAAGAGTTTACCTACAGTACCAATCCATTCCTTTTGTGGAGAAGCTTATCCGCCAAGTTTTGCGACTATATGACTTAATATCTGCTTGTTGATGTGAAGCCAGCAGAAAGAAAGATCTAAAAAGTATGTAATGGAGGAGTTTTCCGATATAATGTAGCATGCCTCCTTTCCAGCCAGACATTTCATTGGAGGTATCACTGCCAATTAGTTGAAGGCAAATGTCTATACCTATGTACTTCAATCAGTCAAATAATCCTATTTCAGATGATAGCAACTGCCACGGTTGATGACACAGCAAACCTGATTGAAGTAACGGCCGCTGTACTAATATCAAGGTAGTTTCGTTTGCTTCGTACAGCTATACTACAAAAATTCCAGGGTATTTCCTCGAGTCATAATATTACACGACGGCACTAGCTTTCGGGAGAGTCGAACTGTAAGTCCGACTTCTTCGATGTTTAAAATTATTAGTGCCTTTTGCTTTCCATTTTTTCAGTGGAAATCAATCCATCCTTTAATAAAACAAAAAAGAGAATCTCAATTTGCCTTTTGTCGGAAAGCGCAACTTATATAAAAATCTTACGCAGGATGAACGACATTTTAGCGCGACGGCAACGCGTCTGCTGGTCAAAAGTTAGCTTGGGGGGGGGGGGGGAGTAAGCAAAATGGCGGTTACTTCCCCAGATGTATGCGGCATTTTCCCCTGAACAACTGACTGCCTAACGAAGTCAGCGGTGTCGATTGACCAAAAGCGTAACTCGTTTCAGTAGGAACGATTACCGATAGTTTCTGCTCTTTTTAAAAACAAAAAGAGACGAAATGTATATTTAACTGCATTTTTTATCAGGAAAGTATGTTCATTAGAGTTCAAAGTATGCATTTAAATTAGCAGAACAATCTTCTAAAAAACTCCCGCAGCTATATTGCGTTTTTACCCTGAAAATAGTGAATTTTTTGAAAAAACACTTATGTAAATTCCGTTTTCCCGGTAGCTAAAATTTTTTTCCAAAAACTTTTTTTTGTACCAATCAACTCAAAATGAGTGAATACATAGGAAAGTGCGTGTACCAAGTCGAAAAAAAAAACTTTTATTTTTATGACATACCCTAACGTACAGCCCTCCTTAGAAGCCAGTAGCGTTGTCAGATTGACAAAAGTAATTTTTTCCTACTTCCTATGAACCCACCTTTCTAAAAAAAAAATTAATGGCGAAAAATACCCAATAGTATATTTATGAAGAATTTCTTTGTACGGTCTGGAAGTTTTGTTCCGATTGACCCCGCTGTTCCTATACACCCCATTTTACGGTATTGTTTTTTTTTTTTTTTTTTTTTTTTTTTTTTTTTTTTTTTTTTACCGGAAAGTGTTGTATGACGTAGTTTCAAGGAAGTTCTCTGTAAAAACCAAAAACCCTTCAAAAAGAAATCGCATACATTTTGTACACGTAGTATACATTTTGTATAATATTTGTTTCATTAAACAAAGCTGTTTAGTCTTTATTTATTTCTTTTTTTTAACTGAGAAACTTCCATTAGTAAGATGATTTTGAGAGTAAGAGTGATTTAAAAGAGGAAGAAAAAGTGCAACAAATAAACTATAGAATTTATTTATTGAACGTTGCTATAAATTTGAAACAGTTTTCCACGTCACCCATAAGGTACAGCTCCGAGACGCATCACCCCTTTCGCAAATTGCAAGACCCAGTAGGTATACATTCCTTTTACATCATTGAAAATCACGTAACACACACGGTAGCAATCTTCTTTTTTTTTTTAAACATTTTAGTTTGCTTTACTATTTGCAAGTATGTTCTTCGAAACAGAAAAGTCGTAGTTTGTTCTTGTCTGTCTATCAATTAGTGTGGACGTAAATAAAGTTTACTAATGAAGGCGAAAAATTTGGAAGCTTTGAGGGACTAAAATCTGAAGGCTTGTATGGAATTTCCCATGATAATGCTTCCAGCGCAAAAGAGAGCCAATAATGACTTGGCGGTAGAAAAAGTGGTCTGGAATTCGTTGGATTTTTGATAGTTTCTGCAGACTTGATAGGATCATGAAGCATTATCCAAAGGTTATTTAATGTCTCAAATATGGCCTGTGTGAAGACTCGTTTCCTGAAACAACATCTTTCTCGTGCAATTTCGTTCAGGAAGAGAAGTTTCATGGAAGGCTGGACGACGAATTCAATCTTTGCAATTGTTCTTGAATATTCAAATGTGAAAAGTCAAGTACTATCAAAGTCCTGTGATTCCTTAGTAAAACTATTTGCACATTTCTCTCCCGCGGTGCTTACGTGCTATGATTCCACTGGTGCTTACAAGGCTTTTTGATTTCTCTTAGACCAGTAGTAACACAAAAGATTCCTCCAGTAGAAACTGATTCAAATATTCATTGACCCGATCCTCGAAACAATGACCAGATCTTTAGATGAATTGTCAAAAAGTTTGAGAATCAAAAACCGAAAATGTCTGCGAATGGCAGTTGTTATAACTCTCTTTTTTTCCACATGAAATCGGAGGAATGTCTGAACTAATCATTTCATATATCTGGACATCAATACTTATCTATCTTCTATAAAATCAATAGCTTCTCTTGACTTTCAGAAACCAATAAACCTTCTTCCAATTTCTTACTTTTGATCTTCAGAGAGAAGAGATAGGTTTGTGCTATTCGAAGTTCTCGAGCTTGGGTACTCCGTCTTGCAATGATTTGCTTCAAGTTTCAGGTAAATATTTTCTTTTCTTTTACTGTTGTCTATGAAGCGAAACAACCAGTACTCTCGCAAGACGGCCAATTGAACAGCTTCATTGAATGACAATTATTTCAATTATGGCATGAAATTTCCTCAATGCTTTTTGTGGGAAAAATTCTACCTTTTTAACCTTCTGTCAGACTGGATGGGACCAATCTTGATATTTCAAGAGCTCTCTAAACCTAAATGCTTCACTGATCCATATCTTTAGCAGACTTACGGATGTCCCAGTTCCCTTGCAGAAGTCTGTAATGTGTCAAATCACTCCAATTATTTGCTGAATCTTTCATTTGTGAGACTATAACAGCGATGAGACAGAAAAT
Source organism: Uloborus plumipes (assembly GCA_038373865.1). Lineage (NCBI taxonomy): Eukaryota > Metazoa > Arthropoda > Arachnida > Araneae > Uloboridae > Uloborus > Uloborus plumipes. The sequence continues at coordinate 16,217 of JAXGGA010016111.1, read as the reverse complement.
GTTCCACTGCTGATGAACAGCATTCGAAGCAAAGTTGGTAGGCTGGTATAAAGAATCGAAGAAATACACTAGTCTCAGCAGCTGTTTTTTTTTTCTTTTTGGCACGACTTAGGCAGAGGTCTTCCTTTCTAAGAACCTATGAAGAAGAAATGAAGAATAAGGAAATGGATAATTGTGAGAAGAACAAATCACAACTATTTCTCATTGTTCAAGCATCTAGTCAAACGTTAAATGCATGAGAACCTTGAAACTATGAATGCACCAATTAAACGGTCATATTTGGCTACTTTTTGCCGATTAATTGGTGAAAAAAATATTTTTTGAATAATTTTTTAATGTATACTTTCATCAAGAAACCAATAAATAAATTTGTGAGTAAATAACTGTAATTTTCTGAAAACATCGCTACAAGTTGTAGTCATTGCAGTATCCCCGCCCCTCTCTCTTTTTTTAAACTTTTCATGTACGGAAATTGGCTCAATGAAATTCGATAAACTCTTCAAATTTTGCGATGATTAGGAAACGAGAGAAAAATGAATAATCTCTCGGAAATAAATTAGTAACTATTTCTGAAATCGAAATTGCTAAAGGGAAAAATAAGGACGGAGAAAGCAGTAGCATTAAAAATAATAATCAATCTCAACAATCGGTCTTGCGACAATCAATTGACGATTAATCGGTAATCGTCCCAATTTGCATATCGGTGCATCCCTACTTGAAGAAAAGTAAAAATTAATGATAAGAGTCTTACCTCGGAGTCAAGAAGCCAAAAACTTTTCTTAAAAGTCCCTTTTTATTTTTTTTCAAAGGCTCATTTGAATTGACGTCATTTTCAGAAGAAGCGTCTGAAATAAAAGGTGATGTTGATTTTTCAATAAAAATAGCACTAAAATCTTATATATATACATGGAATATTAATATTTACAATGATATTGGCTAAATCTAAACCCGTGATGATGTGGAATAAGTATAATAGCAAAGATAAGAAGAGATTTATAAAAAGACTCATTTCACGTTACTCATACCTGGTGTCATTTCAGTTGTCTCTTCTTTTTCTTTATGCTCCATTATCAATAAGTTACCGTTAAATGAGTATTCGTTCATCATGTTGGTTATTCTTCCAAGCACAGCATCCAAATTGTGAACAACACGGCTGACGTCAGGAAACCCGTCTCCGCCAATGGCTGGCATGTTAATAGTATCCAAGACTTGTTTGAAGTCTGTAGTTATATCGTCTAAGTAGTTTGTCACATTTTTGGTGGACGTGTTTAGATAGTACTTATAAAACACATACAAATTTTCCACCGGATCTACAAAAGTATCCATCTTTAATCAAATCTGGTGAGGGGAAAAGAACACAACTTGTGAACAGTCATCTAAACAGTCATCTAACAGTATTGTTTTGATGAACTGTTTGAAATTCAAAAACTTCTCTGTTATTTCATTTACATTACTCGCTTTTATAAAATATTGAGTCCCCCCGCAACTGAAAAAAAATGTTTTTCCTTTGACAGTTAACCATTCTCAGCCAGCTTATATATTGAAACTGAAATGATTTAAACATTTTCAACTGGTTGTTTATCAAGATTTTTTTTGCGTCGCTGTCCTCTTTCAAGAAACTACGTATTCAAAATTTAAGTATTACGTTTAAATGCTTAGGTATTAACTCCACCGCGGCTACAGATTTGGCGGACAAAAACAGATTCGGCTGTTTTTTGGCAATTTTATATAACTGCGAGCACGTGAAAACATCCGCCAAAAAACCTGCCAAGTCTTTTTATCGCAAAATCTGTAGCTGCGGTGGATTAAATACGTAAATACAGTAGCACCTCGTTATATCGCTCATTCGGATATATCGCTCTTTTCTTTTGTCCCCTAAAAAAAAAAAAAACTTTTAGCTCAAAACCATTTTTGAGAAAATATGTAAGGTGCTCAGAAAAGGTCTCTTTCTCGTTTATTTTTGTCAGCAATGAACAAAACGAAGGTTCTTCTATTCTTTTGAATTCTCTGAAAAGAAGCAGCAAATTCCTGTCACCCAAACTTGCATACTGCAGAGACAGTTTGGAAACAACTGAACACTTTCTTTTGTATTGATACAGTGAGTTAAACGCATCTGGTGTCAAGAAAACACACGCCCCTTCTCTGACTGCCTTTTAGTTGTTCTTATTTCACCAAAACAATATAGGTTAATTTTATGTCTGTATACATATTTTTTTAAGACCTGCACATTGTAACAACAACTGCGGCAAAAATATATTTTTTTGTTACTTTTGACTGAAAAAAAAATCTAATGTTCGAATAAATGAATTGCACGTATAATTTACTTGCATGCTGGATAGAAAACTATTTTTAATGACCTCGGTTATATCGCGCTTTCGGATATATCGCGCTTTTTTCTTGTCCCCCGAAAAGCGCCATATAACGAGGGGTTACTGTACTACATTATATTATCATTTAAAAAAATAAATCTTTATTTTTTATCATCAAAACTGGGTTGCAGGATATATTTGGGAAGGACATGTATATCTTCGTTTATTGCAAAATTGGAATAAAATATTTTTCGCAGCTGAAGTTCCCAACATTCAACGATAAGTGTTACGTTTTTTCAATATTCAAGTAATTGTAAAGGCGCATTTTAAAATTACATTGATAGAACATCAAATCCTTTTAAATAACCCGAGTTACGGTAGTATACTTACTTCAAAAATCACTATCAAAAAGTCGCAGAGAATATACAGTTTTAAGTTTAAAACTCAAAATCTTTTCTCTAAATGACGGAAAAATCATATCAGCAGAAAAATATTATTGTAGTACGGCAGCAAAATATTGTTGTAGTAACAATCGACAGCCAGTATTAAATTCTTAACAATGTTTTCATCTTCTACTCTTAACAATGCCAAAAAAAAAAAATAATAAATAAACTGTTGCTCAGGTTTTCAATAAAATTTAAAAATGGTGAAAATGCATAGATCATTTATATTTGTTATAGTCTTGTACTAGGGGGTGCTGAAAAGTTTCAGGCTTTGCGCCCTTCTAGTTGAAAATGGAAAAATCTTTTGTCACCGTAAGAAAGCTTGTTATATTTTAATATTACTGTAAGAATATTTGTTGTTTCCTTCTTAATTAACTATTTCAAATTTGAGGTAGAAGATAAGATGGCAATGGCTCAAGAGAGAAAGAAAACTCCTGTTCTCACCTATCTGACATTTCAGTGGGAATGTCCCTTTGCGAACTTTCTTTGGAGAAACAAATACTTCATCACTCTCCTCCACTGCCTCGTCGCAAAACTTGCTCGAGCCTCTGTCTTGTTATCTTCTACCTCAAATTTGAACTAATTAATAGAGTGGAAAACAACTTACATTTTTAGAGTAATATTACAAGACTAGCTGCGTGGCCCGACGTTGCACGGGCTACCTCAAACAAAAAATTAACAAAACTTGAACAGAAAATAAGATAAACGAATTCCTTTGTATTATAATGGATATAAGGTGTTACTTCAGAAACCTTTATTAGAGCATAGCTGTGCCCAGTGGTTTTACCCGCGTTAATAAGACAGCAATCTATTGAAAAACTATTTTAAGTACACCACGATATGATATATGGGTGATTCTTCAAAAACCTGGCATTTTCGACTCACAAACTCTATAAAAATAGAAATGCTTTAAAAAAATCTTTAAAAAATCATACCTACTCTTTGTTAGGAGCTTATTAAGAGAAAAATAGAGGGAACTCACTTTAAGTATGCTACACCCCAAAAAAGGGGGGGGGGTCAATTTTTTCAAACCGAGAGAGTGACAAGAAGCACTAAGCGAGCAAACAAATGAATTTTATCAAGGATTATCAGAAATTTTACAACAATAACAAAGAAATAACTTCAACATGAATGAAAAACTATGTTTATTGTTGACAAACAAAACTAATTTACAACCTCCTTATACGAACACTGTTTTAAGAGATGCAGCATCCGACAAATTTAGTATTTATATGAAGAAAGAGATTTACAATCATAAAATAAAGTTCAAATTTTTCTAAATGAATACTTTTTTTAATAAATGAGACTCCTTTTTAATAGTTTGAACTAATGTTATGTAAATAAATCCATCTATTCTACCGGATGTTTTACCAGTACTTTAAAAGTAATGCTAGAGTTATTATTATTTTTTTATTTTGCGCCAGGAGAGGGACATTTTAATCAAAAAAGGCTGTTGGCCAGGAGAGGGACATCGAAAATGTTACATACCTCATTTTGAACTAAGGAATAATAATACGAACAGCAGACACATTCTATAGACAAAATACTCTATGAGTCCAAAGAAGTGATGAGAATAAACAGTGTTATAGTACTGCAGATTCAAAATTCCTTCTTTTTGCCTTTAATAATTGAACCAATTTGTAGGCCAGGAGAGGGACATGCAATCTGGGGACAAACTTCAAAATGATCTACCTGATTATATAATCATTTAAATAAGCCAAAACGACACTATATTACACTCATAACTATACTTAATTCAACACTACAAGTGGAATTTGTGCAATGTTAACGTAAAATTTTAAAATAATTTATTTACATTTTAGAAACAGGGTGGGACATGCAAAAAAGGTGACTTTTTGGCTATTCAAAAATTTTTGTAGAAAAAAATAAATGAAAAATTGCTTTAGTATGAATTGCATAACATCAAAATAAGTATTTCTAACAATTAAAAAAATAAAAAAACTTTCTAGGTCAAATAATTTTTGTGCTGTCCTACGGGGACATCATATTGTTCGGAATTTGGAGAATCACCCATGTATATGTGCATAGTTCATTAACGCATTGCGTTATAACCATCAGTGGTTAGCATCTATAATGCTATCGCAATGCAAGCGCATCATGTGATCGGAACATAAATAGTTTCGCTATGTATCAGCGTTATGTCAGTTGTACCTTTTTTTTTTCTTTTAGTAGATTTTTTTTAGGTTTACACCAAGTAAAAAAACAATAAAAACTTAATTTTCTCCTCATGCTGAGTTTGCTAAGCCATCATTCACACAAATAACATTAGCAGAAAATTAAATGTCCTTTTACAATCTACTAATATCGTACAAAATAATTGAAATAAGTAAAATTAAAAAAAAAACTTACTTGTGCTGACCTTACAGCCAAAATTCCATTGAGATATAGCATCGGTTTGCTTCCCACTTCCCAAATGAAAACATGTTTCCAGGAGCGCCCCGAAGTGAGGTCACGGGAGGTCACCGGGACCTCCCAAAAGTTTTCCTTATTCGGCAAATTCGGGCTGACGATTTGGCAAATTCAGGAACAGTATTGCAATATATATTTTTTTTATATATTGTGTGTGTAATTGCAATCTTCCGTTTTTAGAAACATTTATTACCTTTGAAAATAAGAAGACCCGATTAATAAAACTTAATTCGGTTGTTGCAAAAACCTGTCAAATGACCAACATGCTTTAATTTGTAATGTATGCAATAATTTATGATATGTCATGGAGTCAATACAATGTACTCTGCTTATATTTATGAAACAATAATTTATAAATTCTCCAATCTGAACTGTTGAACTCCAATCTGAGTTTTGACTGTTCAAAATACACTCCCGTTGTTATTCACCAAAGTTCAAATATTTGTCAATCATCTGAAGAAAAATTGGTTGAATGCTTGAGTGTTTTTCTTTTTAATACCTATTGTCTTTTCTCATAAAGTAATGGCATTAGGTCTGTGTGTATGCTCGTATTTTATCATTCGGCGAATTTTGGATTTTCATTCGGCAAATTGAGATTTTTTCCCCTCCCAAAAATTTAAGGTCGGGGCGCCCCTGCATGTTTCTTTGTTTTTGGGCCATTCCATGTGACGGAACGGGACATTCGGAGCACTTTCGTCAGTATGTTTGTTTCCATAAATACAACTAAAATGAACTAAGAATATTCTTTGGTATCAATAGTAAGTATTTTGCGATACATATAACGTCGAATACTAAAATTTAGTACTTTTAAAGTAAATTGTTGAAAAATATGCAACGAAATGCCTGTGACGGAATGGGACTCGTACGAAAGGAAAATTTTTTCCGAGTAGAGAAAACTAAAAAGTTCAACGAAACTAAGTAAGAGTTCTCATCAACACTAGCAGTTATAAATAACTATACATCAAGTAAGAAATGTGCATGCAGCGAATGAAAAATAATTTACCAGTTTTAGAGTTATTGCAAGTTATTGGTGTGACGGAATGGGACAAACCTTGTGACGGAACGGAACAAGTACGAAATTATATAGGTTTGGAGCCATTTTAACTACTTAGATCACTATATAAATGAATAAAAGTTACATAAAATATACCGATAGCCAAGTTATGTCATCCGGAGGCTTCAGTTTCGTAATTATTATGAACTCATCAGTCTGGAATAGACAATAACCTAACTGAACGCATATGTCATTTAAATGCAGCTGAAAGGGATTTTATGACTTTTAGTTGTCTTAAAATCCAAGTTAAAATGCATTATTAAGGATATATTCCTTATTAATAACATTTACACAGGAGATACAACTCTTAAAACTACATGCAGTGAGAGTTAGCAACGACGCAATTTTTCACGTTAAGCATCGAATACTGTTTTTTGTTGTTTTTCATCTTATTTTAAACACACTTTTAAATATATTGATTTAGACACAGTTCTGACACACTTGCGAAATGATTCTTCAGTGGTAATACTATTATGTATCTTCTAATACATCAGGCCCTATAAATCTTTTCCGATAGTCAACGATAGCATTAACATTGCAGTTGACCTCGACCATGAGGTCAAGTTCCATGTTAATTGAACTTTGAATGTTTTCTTTAAGAGCAGTGAAAATAATTGCGTCATAATAACCTGAAAATACTGATTAATGACTCATATTGATCATAAAGTCAGTAACTTAAGGGAAGAGCTGGCAGCATCCTCTTCACACGATACAATACTGAAAATCGCGTAACTTCATTCACTTGAGGATTAGTACAAAGTTTCAGTATGTTGGATAAACTACATTTTGAAACTCTTCAAAATAATTGTCACCTATCATTTTTTAAGGTTAGGGTGTTTTTTCTCACTGGAGCTTACAGTCCTTAGAATATAAAGTGAAAAATTAAATCATTGCTATTTCGTGGTGCATTACTTTCCTGATTTATTTTTAAGGGTTATTTTAGTTTAAGTGATCAATTCTGTGATTACACAATTTTCAAAGTTTTTTGGGGAATTTGCATCCGATATCTTTTTTTATAACTTTTGCTTCATTTTGAGGTGTAGAATGACCAGGTGTTCTTCATTCCAATTTGTGATTGTTGCATATTCCCTACTACTTTCTTGTTTTACTACATGCTTTTCCCTTTTCTATGGTTCTTTTATTACTGAGCTTCTTTCAAACACTTTCTGATGTACCACCAGTAGCTAATCAGGTGCGTACTGTATTTTCATTAATCAATTAATTTGGTAAAATGGTAAATTACAACTGAATTCCGACGGAAAAGGACCTGCGCAGTAGGTTTAGAATTTTCCCTAAGAAACTGTGACGGAACGGAGCAATTATCAAAAGTTATTTCTAGCGTTTTATTTCTATGTTCTTTGAAGTCGTGGAGGTGTTACATATTTGTCACATAGCAGTTACTGACGATAAACATTGATGCTGAATAAATGTTGATAGTTTCGAAATACGACTAAAAAATGTATGTTTCAGTGACGGAACGGGGCATCCAAAAACTGATTATTAGGCGTCTAAAATAAAGTACAAAATAAAGTTACAGGAATTAATAAATCGCACTCAGCACTATAAAAATAATATAGACACATGAAAATAATATAAAATTTCAAAACTGGTATGAACTTACAATTGAGATAACTACCTAAAATGTAAGTGTTCATACAATTTTTTCAACAGCCATTTTTACCTTTCCGTTAAGTCCTATCAATATACAAAAATGGAGTTTCCATTAGTTTTGAGTAAAATGCCCTACACTTTGAACATTTTTCTTCAATGTCTATCAGTAGAAATTTTATTTTGATGCGAAAATATTTTTCTCATTGTGGTTTAAATTTTCATGGAATGGTCCAACAACAGGGTGAATTGGTACATTTTTCAACAATGATTGTAAAAAAAAAAAATAGAATATTTTTTTTAATTTACTATTTTGAGTAAAATCTTCGTTATTGCTTTGCCTTGGATATTCCAAGCGAAGTAAAAACATGTTGAGCAAATATCATTTACATACATAATGATTTCAAGGTGTTCCCGGCGATTGGCCCGGCCAATTGGAACACTTTTTTTTTTTTTTCAATTTAAACTGTAATAGGTGTCACAAATATTAGGAATATTGATGGGGGCGCATAAGAGGAGTTAGTTACTGTCAAGTAAAGGTTTTTTCTTTACCGTATGATTTGTCAAACTTTTAAACGTATGATTTGTCAAAATTCGAAATAATTTTTAATTTTTTTTTAAAAGCAATATGCAACCGGTTTCAAGAAAAATGAAAACTCCAAAATAATCTTTGTTGAGGTAAATAAATTAAGAAAAAACAGTTTTGCTCTTTTTTGTTTCATTTTATGTGATTTACTATATGCTTTATGAAGAAAAAGTCTTTAACTGTGAAAACATATTAATAAAAAGCGTTGTGACTGTAATATTGACTTTTTTCAGCTTAACACGTAAGCTAAGCCAGATTTTGCTGGCTATTTCTTGATAGAAAAAAGACTTTGCTTCAAAACTTCCAATATCGAAAAAATAAACTTGTCAGGGACTTATATACACTGAAGTGACAAAACTCATGGGATAGCAATATGCAAATTTTCAGATGGCAGTAGCATCGCATAGAACAGGTATAAATGCGCAGTGCTTTTACAGAGCTTTCATTTCTGTTCAAGTTATTCATGTGAAGAGGTTTTAACGTGATGATGACCGCACGACGTGAATTAACAGACTTTGAACGCGGAACGTTAGTTGGAGCTAGACGCATGGGTCATGCCATTTCGGAAATCGTTAGAGAATTCAACATTCCCAGATCCACTGTGTCAAGAGTGTGCCGAGAGTATGAAATTTCAGGCATAACATCCCACCATGGACAGCGCAGTGGTCGACCGCCTGCACTTAAAGATCGAGACCGGCGACGTCTGCAAAGAGTCGTAAATTCTAACAGACAAGCAACACTGCGTCAAATCACCGTAGAAATCAATGTGGGACATACAATGGACGTGTCTGCTAGAACTGTGCGGAGAAATTTGGATTTCTTGGGCTATTCCAGCAGAAGACCGACTCGAGTGCCTTTACTGACAGAACGACATCGCTTGCAGCGACTCTCGTGGGCACGTGAGCATATCGGTTGGTCCCTAGATGAATGGAAAACCGTGGCCTGGTCCGATGAGTCACGATTTCAGCTGGTAAGAGCCGATGGTAGGGTTCGAGTGTGGCGCAGACCCCACGAAGCCATGGACCCAAACTGTCAGCAAGGCACTGTTCAAGCTGGTGGTGGCTCCGTAATGGTGTGGGCTGTTTTTTCATGGCATGGACTTGGTCCTCTAGTGCGACTGGACCGAACATTGACTGGAAATGCTTATGTGCAGCTACTTGGAGATCACTAGCAGCCATTCATGGACTTCATGTACCCAAACAACGATGGAATTTTTATGGATGACAATGCGCCATGTCACCGGGCCACAACTGTTCGCAATTGGTTTGAAGAAAATTCTGGACAATTCCAACGAATGATTTGGCCACCTAGATCGCCCGACATGAATCCCATTGAGCATTTATGGGACACCATCGAGAAGTCTGTTCGTGCCCAAAATCCTGCCCCATCAACGTTTTCACAATTATGGACGTCTATCGAGACAGCATGGCTCAATATTCCTGCAGAAGACTTCCAACGACTTGTTGAGTCCATGCCACGTCGAGTTGTTGCACTTCGCCGGGCAAAAGGAGGGCCGACACGATATTAAGAGGTATCCCATGACTTTTGTCACTTCAGTGTAAGTATAGTAGGTTTAATTTAGAATATTTTTTTAAAATTTACATCTTTATTTGTCTTTTTTCTTTAGCAAACGTTCCATTTAGCAATGCTTCCAACTATTCTCTGCTAAATATAAATTTTGGCAGATTTTGACCCTTTTAACGTTTTTGATCCCATGTTTTAATTTTCATCAGCTGTAGCATTTTACTTAATTTTTGGATTTGCATGTGGGAAAAAGGTACATTTTGTAATACAACTAGAAAGTCTCTTCTTTTTGTTTCTTTTCGCCAACATTCCAAACGCTTATCTTTCTATGACCAATAGAATGGTGTATAAATATGAATAAAGAAACAAATGTTATTGAAAAGTTACATCTTTTAGTGTAAGACGTCTTGAAACTTTTGCTTTACAAAATCGAGTTATATTATACCAAAACAATTTATTTTCATTCTTTCCAAAATGAGTTTAGAGAAAATAGCAGTAAATACTTCATATCAAGAAAAAGAAAAAAAAGTTTATTGGTGCAAGTCGGAAATTTTTCAATTTTGACAGGAAGTATTGAAACAATTGAGCAAAAAAGATGTCGTGACATCTGAAAGCTTGACCTTTTCCAAGTTCATGATGAAATGGCAAATGTCAAATGACGTTTCTTTCTTTGATTTACTCTGTAAAAATTGAAGGAAGCAGAAAAAAAGGAGACTTTAAGATGTTTGAAAGGAGAGGATGATCCAAAATGCTGGATTCTTCACGTAAAAGAAAAAGAATAGTTGTTCAATGCAATACAATGTATTAAATATATTACGTTGGATTTTGTCGTAATATAGGTCAATATGAATATATAATTATTATCTTATTACCCGGCGTTGACCAGATGCTTATTAAAAATGCTCCCGGAAATTAGAATAAAATATCTGTTTTAACCTCTCCTTTTTTTCATCATACAATATTTGTGCCAATGTTACAAGATAATTAGAATATGAAGTATAATTGTTTTTAACTTATTTCATACTAAAACGAAATAGGTGAGCCTTAAAGTGATAATTCATTGTTAATCGTAATCTTGTTGGAAAATACTCATATTTAAATGTGTTAAATTTTATCAATTTGTATGCTTAAAGGCTTATCTCTATTACTCTATATATTCAAAATGTGAAAGAAAATGGCCATTTTGCAGGGACGTCATTTCAAGTTTTTACAGGGGGGGGGAGGGGCAAAGGGTAAAAAAAAAATACGATTTCACCAGAAAACAACAAAAACCACCCCCACTTATATGAAAATACATTGATTTCTCAAAGTCAGGGGTGAGGGATTTGGATTTTTAAAAATTTCAAAACCTTACCTATGTGAAATCTAGTGTATCAAGGAACCTCTGTGTCAAGTTTGATGAAAATTCGACGAAAACTGAATTTGTATAAGGAACAAAGATACACATATACAAATATATGTACCATTTTTATATAATATAGATTCAAATGACTTCAAATGTGTATAACTAGCAGTGTATTAGTGCTATATATTTTTTTTCCGGACCGAAATAATGAGGGGGAAAATAAATGAAATCACCGGTCATTGTCGTGCTTTGTTCATCATTGATCAATGCTATGAGGAGAAAGCGGGGAAGGGGGCGTTTTTTAGAAAAACTATAGAATTCTGCTCAATATAAGTGTGTAAAACTACTACACATTGACAATACTTTTAACATTGATACATTAAATAAGTATGCGTTATTTTTGGTTACTATGAACGATACCGAACTTAGATGAACTTTGAACCTCCATAATCTTGCCCTCCATAATACTAATATTAGCGGTTAATACACTGCTCGACATTGAAAATGCAACACCAAGAAAGAGTGGTTAGAAATTGATGAAATTTGGTAAGAAGACAGAGACAGCATGGAACAATAAGTGATATTTATTTCAAAATAAATAAGCAAAATTTAGAGCGAGGACGGCGTCGGCTCAGTAAGAAGTAGGACCACCGCAGACAGCGATGCACGAAGAAACACGTCTAGGCATGGAGTCAATAAGCCTGCGGATGGTGTCCTGAGGGATGGCTCTTTCAACCATTTGTCACAGTTCGTCCTCTGAACGAGGCAGTGACAGGTTCTGCAAACGGCGTCCAATCACGTCCCACACATGTTCGATTGGTGACAAGTCAGGAGAGTATGGTGGCCAGGAAAGCATCTGTACTCGTCGTAGAGCATGTTGGCTGATTCGAGCACTGTGAGGCCGGGCGTTATCCTGTTGAAAAATTGCATTTGGCAGACCCTGAAGGTAGGGGATTGCCACCGGCCGCAGTACATTATCTACATATCGTTGGGCCGTCATAGTGCCCCGAATACGAACTAGAGGTGATACGGAATTGTATGCAATAGCGCCCCAAACCATTATGCCACGTTGTCGCGCTGTGGGGCGTTCCACAGTTACTGCCGGATTCGATCTTTCTCCTCGTCGACGCCACACACGTATGCGATGACTATCGCTGGACAAACAGAAGCGGGATTCATCTGAGAACACTACGGTTTGCCATTCTGCCATCCACGTCGCTCTGGTCCGGCACCATTCCAAGCGTTGGAGTCTGTGCTGGGAGGTCAATGACAGTCTTCTTAGCGGGCGCCGTGATTGCAAGCCACGTGCAACCAGTCGTCGGGAAATGGTTCTGGTCGACAAAGGAACATCCAGGGTACCTTGCACGTGCTGCCGAATCGACGTACAAGTGACATGCGGGTCCGCCACAGCTTGTCGGTGAATCCGTCGATCCAAGCGATCTGACGTCACTCTGGCTGCACCTGCACCCCTCAATGTTGCTACATTTCCTCTTTCCAACCATCTCCTTTCCATCCATGTGGGTATCAGCTGCAATTTGACGTATGGACTAATCTCCCCTTCTCAGTCCGATCACCATACCCCTTGTAAAATCGTCTATATGCTGGAAGTGTCTTCGTTGAGGACGGCGTGGCATTTCCTCCTATCACACGTATCCTTCGAGACAAAAACCAAATTTCTCCGATAATTAGTCTGGCAGAAAAACCAACATGAACATAGCCCACTTTTCAACTTCATTCTCTTATATCTTACTTCGCGTGCGTCGGAGAGCTGCACATTTCATATCATTTGCATAACTCAGTGACGTGCGTCTACGGTAAAATTTGCATGAATTTCTGACCACTCCTTCTTGGTGTTGCATTTTCAATGTCAAGCAGTGTATAACTCTCCTTGCTTCTCTAAATGAAATTAATAGTTGTGAAACTAAGGGAAAAAACCGGGGGGGAGGAGGCTATTTTACAAAAATTGACACGTGTAACTAGAAAACGGGGTATACATTCAGATTCAGGGGGTCATTTTACTTAAGAATCAGCCGGAATAGTGTCAGAGGTATTTTAAAGATTAGTTAGTTATTGTTAAGCTGGTGAAGTTTTTTTTTTCCTTCAAGTTCTTGAATTTTTTCTTCGTTACAGAATATGTAATGAAACTCTCATGAACATTTGAATGAAAGGAAATTTGTAAAAAAAAGTCCCGTTTATTACTACTTTGCCCTGCATGTTTATTTCCATTGCGTTAAGCATTGATCATTGCTCAACAACGCCTGAAATACTCCCCGGTTTATTCTGTTGAATGTCAAAATATGTTTCCTCAATCACACAAGAAGTTCTGTCAAGAACTAAACGAGCCTACTTTCCCTTACATCGACATCGGCATTCTAGCATCTGATCATTATTCTCTTGATTATCTAAGACTAAAAATTATGTCAAACATACCTTTTTAGCACTTGAAGCTGATTTCTAAAAGCAAAATATACCCCTCTCATCAGATGAAATAGACACATAAAAAGTAAATAAATGAATAAATAAAGTTTTGTCGCACCTTTTAAAGAATGTAACTGTTACAGTTCTTCCGTAGAAAAATTCCTCAATTGTTTTCAAAAAAAAAATTAAAAGTACAAAGTACATCAAAACACATTTTATCAAAGAAAGAAAAAAAAAAGAAAAAAAAACTCGTCCGTTGATAAAATGTCTCGAATTTCACTTTTAATCCGTTGCCAGTTGTTAAAAGTAAATAAAGAATAAAATGCCCTCGTGAATGAAACATTTTTGTTACAAAAAAAATCGTCTGCCAAAAATAATAATAATAATAATAATAAATTCAATAAAACAAATGAATAAATAAACAAAAAATCGTCTGCACAGTCAGTCATTTTTTTTCGGACTGTTTACTCAAAAGTTATTAGGGGTGACAGCTTGCTTGAGCGGTTCAATGTTGAACAAAAAATTGTTCAAATCGGAAATGTAAATACGGGAATGAAGTATCCTTGAAAAGTTCTTTCCAACAAAAAAAAATTTGTTCAAATCGGATTGTTCATTAAAAAGTTAGTATCGCGGGACCGGTTGTTTGAACGGCTCAAATTTGAACCAAAAATTGTTCAAATCAAAAAATCAAATATGGGAATGAGCTGTACTCGCCGAGATCTTTCCAACAAAAAAAAGTTTGTCCAAATCGGACTGTTCATTCAAAAGTTATTAGGGGGGGACAGACAGACCGACCGACCGACCGACCGACCGACCGACCGACCGACCGACCGACCGACACACAAATTCCCCATCTCAATACCCTACTTTCAAATTTTTAATTTTTCGATATTCATTTTACCTTTTTATTTTTTTCACTTGGCGATATTTTTTTTTGACTTGGCGATATTTTTTAACTTGGCGATATTTTTTGGACTTGGCGATATTTTTTAGATGCATTAAGCTACTTTTAATACTTTTTTCGTCTTTCTTTTATTTTTAACGGGAAAGTAGGCTAAAAAGGGACGCAACAAAGCAGAAGCAATTCAATGATGACATCCTTTTTTGAAGACTCGAGGCTCACAAAGACATTTTTCCTAGAATGCGAAGAATACGGCGTATACTCAGGAGAGGAAAAAGAAGAAAAAAACACAGCACGTGTATGTATTTTTACCGTATCGCAGGTGGTTTTTATCTATAGCAATTTACACACATGAAAATGTATGTATGCAGTAAACTCTCGATTATCTGCGAGCGGATAGTCCGTGAGGGTCTCAGGAAAGAAACAAACATAATTAACCCATTACTGCCTAGCGTCCCTTTTTAGGCACGGTACAAAAAAGGGTCTGAATTTCCCTAAAACGAACATTTCAACCAAATAATAGTGTTCAATTAGTACCTTGGTATTGTTTCAATTCGTTATCAACAGATTGCAGCACATAACCATTGTAAAGTGTGTTCTGTGGCAGTTTATTATATCATCTTTATCAAAAATGACACCGTTCACAATCTCAAGAAAAAAAGCCAAGTTTTCAAAGTTATTCCCAGCTTCCCAGTTTATGTTAATTGCTGATTTTATTTCTTCTTATAAAATGTCTTTTTAAATATTATATCGTAGGCAGAAAAAAAAATTTAGTAAAAAAAGTATGTACCCTCTGTAGTTTATCGTAACTTTTAAGAGACGATTTTTCTTTCCTTAATAAAAAAAAATATTTTTTATTTAATATTTTTTTTATTATTTTTCCTGTCCATTAAACACTGCTTGTAACCAGTATACAAAATATCTTTGGAAAAAAAGTCAGGAACTAATGGGTTAATTGGTTTTTTTTTTCGAAAAAGAGCAAATTTAAATTTTGTTTTTTCTTTTCATTTTTTTCCCAAGAGTGCGGTGTAGGGGAGAGTGGTAATGAATGGGCCACTTTTTGGTTTTGAATTTTTGTAATTTTTTCTAACACTTTGTTTTAACTCTAAATTGGTGTTTTAGTTACTTTACTTATCTGGCTATCTAAAAAAGTCATAAAAGTTGGATTAGCACCTGTCTATAATGAATTATAACAGAAAATAAAAATTTTGAAATTTGGCCCATTCAACCCCATCTATGGGGTTGAATGGGCCATCGAAGGTAATGAATGGGCCACTAAATGAATTCAATGAAAACATGTGGATTTAATCTTTTATTTGCTGAATATGACAAAATAAATGTGGCACTTGACATGCTGATACAAAATCATACTGATTTAAAATTATATAAACATCAAAACTGATGCAATTAAAATAAAACTGATGCATACCAATTGTAGCAGAAAAATGACTAAATAATGAGATTGTAAAAAATAAATAACATCAAATATATATTAAAAAATTGAGAGATAATAGACACTATGATTTAACAAAATTTATATATTTCAAAAATAATATTAAAAATCACTTTCAAAAACTTCATCTTCATTTTCAAACTTGT
>JAXGGA010016110.1:0-27435 GCA_038373865.1 Uloborus plumipes | reverse complement strand
GATATCAATAGCTCTATTGATATCAATAGAGACATCCGTAGAAATCAGTTCATATCAATAGAACTGAACTGATATCAATAGATTTTTCTATTGATTTCTACGGGTCATTTTTAGTAGGGTTGCGCCAAAAAAGCCTCGCGCCCAATCTTCCGCGCCAAAAAGCCGGCGCCCAATCTGCCGCGCCCAAACTTCCTAGACCGACAGATATCAATAGAGACATCCGTAGAAATCAGTTCATATCAATAGAACTGAACTGATATCAATAGATTTTTCTATTGATTTCTACGAGTCATTTTTAGTAGGGAGGATAGCTTTTTTTTTGTATATACTGAAAATATTTTGCAGGCAATGTTAAATGATGATCGAAAGCATGTACGGCAGTTAGTTGCTCATCAAATTTTAAGAGTAAGAAACACCAATTCTGTGTATAGTAATGGCACCTAGACTTTTAACTTTTTGAGATTATCTTTTCTTCCGACTATGTAGACTTGATAAATTGGCAGTGAGAAAACGTGCTTGTAACAGAACCTCCTATAATAATGATGCCATCTGATGACAAGCTACACAGTGAAAACCGGAGATGTTCCCAATTTTCAATGAAACATGTGGACATTTATTTGTCACATCAATCCGTGGAACGCAGTGTAAAGTTTCGTTTATTTTTAAGTAATGCTGTTTAATGTTCTCATATGTTTGCAGTTTCATAATTTTTATGTCACATTTTGTAAAAAAAAATCAGTTTTTACTTAATATTGTCCTAAAAATCATTATTTTTCACTGTTTTGTTTCTTTTTAGGATGCTTGAAATACAAATATATCATATAAAATAGTTTTGGTGAGTTATTTTATATGCTTTGAATACATAAATATATCTTACGAGTAAAAAAGTGCAATGAGATTAGATAACGGCATTGTTTTTCATATTTTAACCATAAAATCCCTATAAAAGCTGCAATAAAACTTTGCGATCGCAGCGTCCACTGAAGATATTAACCGATTTTTCTCAAAATTTAACAGCGAATTTATCGAACAAAGAATAATATAAAACTAACCACTTTTGAAAAATTTGTAACCATATTTTGAATGGGTCAATGAAACAAGTCTTGCTATTTGGTATGCTTACCCAAACAGCACTACTTTGTCCCTTGGACGTCCTAGAAATGTCATTTCAGGACTAACTCAAAATATTAACTCATCCTATTTCATCCCGCGGTAATCGAGGGACAGCCTAGGGACCATTCAATGTCCGCGAAGTGTTCTTCCCCAGTTGGTCCCTGTGTTGTCAGCAGCCATCCCGAGGACTTAAGCCTTTCGTGGTCCTCAGGACGTTCAGAAAACATTATCCCAGGTTGTTAAAAAGATGTCAGACGTTCTTTTATTGGCTATGTCTAGGACCAAGCTTTTTGTGGTTGGTCCTTCGGACGTTAAATGGACTAATTAAAATGAACAAAAGACGTCCTACGAACTATAGCCGTTCAAATTTTGGTTCTCTTTAGAACATTAGAAGGACAACACATCAAGTGTTCAACGAAAAATTTAATTAATAATTCGGCTGTCTACAAGTACTCGAGGGATCTTTTACATGCCACCTAATCATACGACATGAGCGCTGTCGATTTTCTGCATCATGAAAATCCACTGACTGGAGCCGGATTCGAAACCGCGCTTTTGGGCGTAAGAAGCCAGCGTCTTCAGAGGTGGCGCTAGGACTTGCCCGACGGGGGGTCAAGCTTGCCCGACAGGGGGGCACCGATGTAATTTAAAAATGCACCCCCTCAACCCTCTCCGTCCCCAGTCTTTTAATTTTTTTGATGCATAAACAAAAAAAGTATGCATTTTTATCGTAAGCTAAAATTAAAACCAGAAAACTAAAAAATGAGCATTGAAACTAAATAAAAGCATAATAATGTACTTTATACAATTTTTATTTTCCGAAAGAATTTCAGATACCCAAAACGAAAATGTTAAATAGTAAAGAAAGCGAAGATTTTGAAAACAGGCTAGTTCTATGAATGCAGAGCCTCCGCTCCCACTTACCCCGTAGTTCTTAGGCGGCTAGTGTAACTACAAAGTGGGGGGCAGGATCAAAAGAAATGTGTGTGGGGAGGGGAGGTGTGAAGTCAGCCCCTCTAGAAGGTTTTTTTTTTTTTTTTGTAAAATTGGGTAATGTTATTGTATTTTAACATTACTGATTAAATGACCTCTAAAAATGCGGAATATAGTCAGAAAACTCAACCAGGCCATATATAACTCATTCCCCCTTACGGTTCAAAATTCCAATTTTATGAAATAACTTGAAAAAAGTTGGAATTTTCAGCTTGTTACTGGCATTTTCTTTTATTTTGGTGAAATAAATCGTTTTTCAATCGATCATTACTTTTTAACCATGGAAAATGAGGTTATACTTTACTGTTAGAAGTGAGGAGGCCCCCCTTGCCCCCTTGTACGAGCCGCCTATTTTCTTAGGAGTTATGATTTTAAAATGAAAAGCAAATATGATGAGGAATTTTTATGCTGAAATACAGGATAATTATGTAAACTTGAAAGGAATTCATAGTTCAGCTACAAAAACTGCAAAAGTTGGTAACTATGTATTTGAAACTTATATCAGAGAAAGTTATAAAGTGGCATGTATATAGCTCTAATTTTTGTAATTTGAAAGAAAGAATGGAAATAGCTTGATTCAGATAATATTGGAATTGTTACTGAGTATGAAGTGATAACAATTCTCTCTCAGCCAAGTTTAAATAAATGCTGTCATGTATAATATTTACACTTCATTTTTTCGACCTATAATGTTTGTTAAGTTATCAAAATTGATCATAATCAAGTATATTATGTTCATTTGACACTACTTTATAGGAATGTTGGATGCAGGGGCGGCATTTCAACATTTCGTTTGAGGGGGCGAGTTTGCTAAATATGAAGTCCCTCAGTATGGGAAAAAAAAATACATATTGGTTAAAAGAAAGATATCTAAAACTGGATCAAATATTAAGAAAAATTGGAGGTATTAAAACAATTTAAATTCTTATGATTATTTTCTAATTAGTTATGATAAAAAATTAAAATGTCTTGATAAAAAATTAGTTTTTAGCTTTTAGTCAAGTTTTAATCTGCAATGTTTGGAGTCAAGAAGAAGAGTTTTCTCCCACCGATTTTCTGTGTCTTGTGCTTGAAAATCATTTCTTGTCCCGTTATACTTGTTTCAGAGCATTTTTTTTTTTCAAATTGTGAGAAATGATCTTGAGAATATGTTTTAGGTTGAGTGTTATCAATTTTTGTTGAAAATTGACAAGCTTTTTTAGATCATTTTGCGTGTGATCATTGATTTGTGTTATACAAATTGAATTTACCCGTTTTTTCAACATTCTGCGAAAAATATTTGGGGGTGCAACCGCCCCCTTTTGCCCCCCCCCCTATTTGCCGCCCCTGGTTAGATGGAAGGTCCAAAACCAAAAGGTCCACGAACAGAAGATCCACGTCCAAAAGGTCCGAAGTATAGAAGCCTGCGGACCCTTTGGACGTGGATCTTTTGGTTTTGGACCTTTTAGCAGGATCCCACTTAATAGGGGATATGGCACTACAATACATTAGAGCTCCTGTAGAAGACAGGCTGACCTATGCCGCCATTTTGATGCCCACGGTCTCAGATGTAAACAAGAGCACGCTGCTATGTTGGCGCCTTTATCGCTTTTATTGTGCGTTTTACAATTTCGTTAAAAATAAATTTCCGAGTTGCGTATCAAAAAAAAAGTCTTATCCTTTGGAAACGTGAATATACAAATGAAAAAATTTTTGAAAAAAAAAAAAATCAACATTTTACAGTATCATATTTATTTACATGGAATTATAATGCAAATGAACTTTAATAAGAAAATTAAGTATTGTTTAAGGAGTTCTTTCTCTGAGAATTAATTTCTCGGTGATTTTGCGAATTTTACCGAAAGTTTCTTCTATATATAAAGTTCAAATAATTCACGGGGCTAAAATTTTGGCATTTACAGCACGCTCAAGTATTTTCCCAAAATAATTTATTTAAATTCTGTATAATTGGGTGAATTCTAAGGCAAGTAAAATGTATTTTTCAAAATTGGTTGTGAGTTTATATGAGGTATAATAACTAAAACTGGATGAGTAAATAAATAAATGCCTCCACTAAAAAATGTATGAACTTATGTCCAACAATAAAATGTAGAATTTAAAAAAATAAAAACCTAATAAATAGATGATGCCCATTTTAATTACTTTTTTAAAGTGCCTTTATGAACTGACGTTTTTGTTGATGATTCCTAAAGAAGCGATTTACTGTCAAGAATCTCTCAGTTATTGTTTACTTCAGAAGAAAATTATCCAACTAAAAACTACTTATAACTTAAAAGTTGAGCATGAAACCTGAATGAATTTTCAAAAGATGACATTTAAATATAAGAGCTGGCCAAGGAAATCAATCTTCAATTATTTGCTTAAAAATTTCAATTTTTAATGTTATAAAAACATTGCTTTGATTTGTTTGAAGTAGTAATGAAAAATCAGACATTTAATTACGACGCATTCCTCGCAAAATTAAAAGTACGACGAGTGTTTAAATTTGTTTGGCGATAAACATTGGTAAGAAAAACATTTTACCGCCAAGATTTATGGCAAACCTGTTATTTCTTAAGGTATTGTTTTTTTAATTACTACATCAAAAGTTTCAGTGTGTAGACCAGTTTTTGGTTCAATTCGGGAAAAAGAAGACACTTCATAACAGATTCTAACCAAATGGATAAGGTATCCATAAAAAAACAAGCGCACTAACTATGCAAAGTTGGGAATTTTTAGGCGGAATCCAATTTTTGTGCCGGCAGTTTATAATCCAATTCTTCCTTCTTTTTTCACATGTTGGGAACCTAAACATTCGGATTTTATTCCTCGAGTGATTGCTACAATTTATTGCAGCACAATCACCCATTTTTCTGTATATAAAACTACAAACCGGCGAGGTTTTTGTTTGCAGACGACACAGCAAGCACACTCGGTGGGAAACAAAATGGCTGACGAGTCAGCTCCTAGTTATAGTAGCCTTACAATACATAAGTTAAGGCTTTCAATAAATTTTCAGATGTAATCGTTTAGTTTTTGTTTTATAAGAGCCATTATTTTGAAATTCAGACAAGGTGTGGCAGTGACCATTTTTGATTTTCCTCATTTTTTTATATGTCAAAGTAGGTCATGAGAAGTGAACATTCTGAAGTTTGTAGCCCCCCAAAAAATTTTGTTCGCTCGGTAAAAATTCTCAAGGTTTGATGTCATGCAGCGCTTTTTTGGTAAAACGGCTGAAAGACGCATTTCAGTGCGCTGTAGTTTTTTACAGAAACAACACCCCATGGTTATGTTTACATTTATTGATTGTACAGTGTGTAGTTATGAGGACCCCATAGTTATTTGGGTTGGGGTGTGTTTCTTTCTTTAATTAAGGGGCCGCAAAGTATGGTTTTTAGACCATTTTCGCTCGACTATGAGCTGCGTTATTTCCCCCCTAAAAGCAACCCCCCGAAATTTTTTTAACATATACTGAAAATTTATACTATGAAGAGAATATGCGGTACGAAAATTATTTAATATCTCCTTGCTTTGAAGAGAAAAAGACTTAGACATTTTTCAAATTTTCAAAATTTGCGGTTTTTGATCGCATTTAACTCAAAACAGAAACTAGGAAAAAAAAAAGCTTTTTTGGATTATGGAACCAACAGATGTGTAGAATAACGTAAAAAAGAAAGTTGCGTGGGGTCTCGTCTCGTTTTCAAGAAAATAATTCTTTTTGTAGCTCATTTTAATGCTTTTTTCTCATAGTAAAATGTGTCCATCAAGTAGGTCAGAAGTAACTCTGAAACTCTAAGTATATAGTAATGATACATTTAAATTTGTATAGGGAAAGAGAAAAAGACTAAAAACACTTAATTTTGTCTAAATTTTTTATAATTTTTTGTTTATTAATTGCAATTAACTCAAAAAACGTGAAATCCTGAGACTAATATTGAATGCACATATTACTAGCTTTGAAATATTGGAAAAAGTAAATTCGGTGAGGTATCTTCAGATGTATTCTAGTGGGAAGTCACAGTGACCTTCCGAAAAATTTCCTGATCGAAAAACTTTGCATTACATTTTTCTCACGTGTGCTTGATCGTATTCTGTAAAGGTGCAGGTATCATAAAATATAAAAAAATAATCATCCCTATTGGAAAAAATTTCAAAAAACACTATCAAAATGATACTGGAAAGAGCAAAATATTACCGGGAATTTAAATTCTGGTATCAAACCTTAGTGGACATTTTAATCCCAGTATCAAACCTTAGTGGAAATTTTAACCCTGGTATCAAATCTTAGTGGAATTTTTTTTTTTTTTTTGGTGGTTTTTAAAGTACTGGAAATTTTAACCCTGGTATCAAATCTTAGTGGAATTATTTTTGGTGGTTTTTAAAGTAACTGGAAATTTTAATCCCGGTATCAAACCTTAGTGGAAATTTTTATGGTGGTGTCAAATCTTAGTGGAAATGTTTTTGGTGGTTTTTAAAGTAACTGGAAATTTTAATCCCGGTATCAAACCTTAGTGGAAATTTTTATGGTGGTGTCAAATCTTAGTGGAAATGTTTTTGGTGGTTTTTAAAGTAACTGGAAATTTTAATCCCGGTATCAAACCTTAGTGGAAATTTTTATGGTGGTGTCAAATCTTAGTGGAAATGTTTTTGGTGGTTTTTAAAAGAACTAGAAATTTTAACCCTGGTATCAAACCTTAGTGGAAATTTTTTTGATGGTTTTAAAAAGAACTGGAATTTTAATCCTGGTAACAAACCTTAGGGAAACTTTATACCGGTATCAAATCCCAGTGTTTTTTTTTTTTTTTTTTTTTTTTGTGGTTTTTAAAAGAACTGGAAGTTCTAATGGCGGAATCTTATCTTAATGGAACAATAGTGGGAACTTTAAAACTATCAAAGAGTCATCCAAAATACTAAAAATTGACTTTTTGAATACTTATAAAAAGTGCATTGCTAGTAGCAAAACTTTTCTCCGCTCAATAATAGGAATGGTCTTCCTATTTCGAAAACTTTTCAGCACTAGAGAATCAGAAAATTTGTTTAACAAATATTCTGTGAAGCTTTTTTTGATTTTTTGATAATTTTGCCATTTACTGAATCCTACTATTATTTTTTAAAATATATATATACATACAATAGTGATCTTTTAGTACCCAGTTTTAAAACATATGACTTTCTTTCTTTCAATTATTTTCTTTTTTCAAAGGAATTTTACAACTTAAATAAATTAAGGCTATTGCAATTTCTTTAAATTGCAAGTCCAAATAATTTTACTTTAAAATTTAGGATGGAATTCAGAAAAATGACCGGATAGCAATGGTGTGTTAACTATGCCTAACTTTTAAGTTTCGGTGCCCAAGGCACTTTTAACTTTTCCCGCCTCCTTTTACTTGTTGATTTATATGTACATGTGTTTGCGGTATGGTCAATGATAATTAGTCATTAACAAACACAGCACAGTCATACAAAATGTTGTTAAGATTTTTTAAAAATAGAGCTGCAAAAAAAGGAAAAAACGAACAATAAAAGATTTGTGGTTTGTAATTTTTAAAAGAAATTAAGATAAGATTAGGGGGGAATTTCCTGCTTCAAAATCGGTATCTTCACAAAAATTACATAAAAAGTCGGCATCTTAAATCATTCTAAATAAAAACCGGTACCTTTACAAAGATTGTTTAAAAAAAAAATGGTCCGAAAAAGAAGTATTTTGACGAAATTCCGGGGACTTCCCATCGAATGCGTTTTCCTTGCTACTATCGGCATTTCCGCGTTAGCGAAGTGAAATGAAGTTATTACTGAAGACGAACGGAACGAACTGAAATGATGAGACGGCCGAGGCGTCCATTGTTTACATCACCGGCCGATCAAACCATGTGCGTCGCGCGTTTTTGAATACGAGTTACATTATTAATTAAGTGATTCATTTAGTTGATTTTTTAATTGAAATCATGTCAAAACGAGGTTGACCAGCTACTGGAGCTGGAGGTTCCCGACATAAAGATTATTATGTCAAACGTTTATGACTGCAAGTTGCTGGCTGTTATTACTTTGTTTTTTTTAATTTTTTTTTATTTTCCTCTTAAGTATTAGTCTTTTTTTTTATTGTGTTAGTAATTTATATATTTTTTTTTTTGACAATGTAAGTTCTTTTTGTATTATTTAATAATATGATTATAAATGTAACAATGACATGAGTTTTTTGTCCAAAATTAAATAACTTAAAATGTGCTGTGAAAAAATAGCGAACGAGAAGTAGTATATTCACAAAAATAGGATGACGATTAAATATATTCACAAAGATAGGTAGTAAGATAAAAATCCTGGATTGGGCCTATTAATTTGGGCAATGATATAAAAAATAATAAATTCCCATTAGGTGTTATAAAACTAGACAATATGTACAAATCAGACATGTGATTTTTCAGTATTTTTACTGAATTCAGTATTTTTTTAAATAGCAAAATACTGAGTGCAGAACGAAAAGAATGCGCATCACAAGTTAAATTTAACATCTACCAATTAATTTCATGCATCCAATTAAAATGTTTGGCTATATAGAACCAAAAGCCCATGTTTGAACTTGCAGATGTAGTATAATAGATAAACGATTTTGTATTTGCTCACACAGGGACGTCGTATCGGTATTTTTCATTCTATTTGGGTCACATGTCTGACAAATAGTTGTCGAAAGGTGCACAGCAACTAAACTTTGATTGCATCCTTTTTATGATATTATACATATAGAATATTGATAGCGATAAAATTACACATTTGTGTTCGTATAACTTCATTGTTTTTCACTTTTATTCTGCAAAAACATTATTTATTTAACTAATAAAGATATATACCAGTTACAAGTAATAGATAATTTTTTTTTTTCAAAATAACTAAATAAATAGCACATTGTGTTTGTCTAGTTCCTTTTGGATAGGAAATATCTTTTTAGCATTTTATAAAGAAGGGATGTCATTACATTTTTGATACATAAAATTGAAATCGCTTACATTATTTATAGAGTAATATGTTTTATGGGAGAGGTAAGTGATATGTAATCATACAAGCAGTTTATGAAAATGTTGGCTTATATGCTTTCATTTTTATGCACA
This sequence comes from Uloborus plumipes, assembly GCA_038373865.1. Lineage (NCBI taxonomy): Eukaryota > Metazoa > Arthropoda > Arachnida > Araneae > Uloboridae > Uloborus > Uloborus plumipes. The sequence goes on along the minus strand of JAXGGA010016110.1, from coordinate 18,247 downwards.
AAGGTATCCATTTCATTAAAGAGGTAAGGCTTTAGATGAAAATTTGTAAATGTGCTGTCATGTGTAACAGAATGGAATACTTTGGATGTAAACAGTGAATTTCGCAACAAAGCTGCTGTAAGGTTTTCGCCCTAATTTTTTTTTTTTTTTTGCTCTTTAAAAGCTTTAAATAATTTTAAAAATGTATTTTTACTGTAAGAAGTATGTTTAAAGTATAAAATGGGTGATCTGATAACGATAACTAAACATATATTAACGCTACTTTCACGCCATCGACTTAAACCAGGATGCAAACAGGAATTACTATTCCCACAATTTGCAATGAGTCATCACTAAGCACATTGTTTTGATATTCAAATCAAACCACTAATTCTCCTCACCAAAGAAGCTAGGGACAAACTCAGGGTTGTTTGATTTTATCCGGGGCGGAAAAAACCGCCCCGGACAAAATAGCATTTTGTCCACTTTAAAGAAAATGACAGTTCTTGATTAAAAAATCCAAAGTTTAAAAGTAATGTTTTAAAATATTGACTTTTTTTCAGTGAGGTACTAGTTTTATTGTCAAAATTAGCGCATATAATTATGTATACCAGCAAATATTTAATAAACAATAGATACTATAAAAATATAGTATCTATAAAATAAATGAATATTAACGATAAGATTTAATGCTTACTAGAGCACACATCAGCAGTAAATAATTTTAAGATGTTTATTTTTTGTGAAGGAGTTTCATTGCCAACAATAAAAGTGTATATAAAATATAAAAGTAGAAATGAAAATTTTAAAAGGTTTTAGTCTCAAAATATAAAAAACCCTGTGAAGTAAACATTATTTGATGTCACGAAAGAAAATTTTGCCATGAAATCAAATATGTTCCTATAATAACATTAATCTATCCATAAAACAATGATGTCACATTTTTAGTTGATTTAATTTTGATAGATTTAAAATATTGTGCTTTGTAAATGTATCTAAAGCAATGTTGGTATTCTAGCACCATGCTCCAGAAAAGTACCTGGGTGTGGATATCCGGTACCTGAAGAATACCAGAAAGGTGCCAGGGTCTGGACCCCGGTACCTGAAGAAGGGTACTGGGGTCTGGACCCCGGTATCGGTATAAATTTAGGTATAAAAAAGATACTGGTTTATAAGACACCGGTACCAGTAACTGCTCATCCCCGGTACTGTCCAGCCCCCGGTATTCACACAATTCCACCAATCAGCAGTTACCGGAACCGATGTTTCATAAACCAGTACTGACCAGATCCCGGTATGATCTGGTCAGTACTGGTTTATGAAACATCGGTTCCGGTAACTGCTGATTGGTGGGATTGTGTAAATACCGGGTCTGGTAACCCCGGTATCAGAAGGATACCGGGGTCTGGTCAGTACTGGTTTATGAAACATCGGTTCCGGTAACTGCTGATTAGTGGGATTGTGTGAATACCGGGTCTCTGATACCGGGGTCTAATCAGTACTGGTTTATGAAACATCGGTTCCGGTAACTGCTGATTGGTGGGATTATGTGAATACCGGGGACTGGACAGTACCGGGGATGAGCAGTTACTGGTTCCGGTGTTTCATAAACCAGTATCTTTTTTTATACCGATAATTTTTTTTCCAATAGGGATAATATGTAAAAAGTAAATAAATAGAAAAGTTCAATGTTGCAGGATTGTTTCCAACTTTGCCGAATCATCAGCAAAGCTTTGCCGAATCATACTGCATAGAAATTTTCTATTTATTTATTTATTTTTTACATGTGGGCTTGATCGTATTTTATCATTCGGAAAAATTTGGAAATTTCTTTGGCAAATTAAGAACATCTTCTTGAGAAGTACAAGATACTAGTGGGCACTGGAACTTAAATTTTTCCAGAATACGATCGAGCATACGTGAGAAAAATGTATCATTAAAAAATTTTAATGTTGCAATTGTTTCCAAATTTGCCGAATCGTCAGCAAAATTTTTCGATCATGAAATATTTCGGGAGGTCACTGTGACTTCCCACTAGAATACATCTGAAGATACCTCACCGAATTTACTTTTTCCAATATTTTAAAGCTAGTAATATGTGCATTCAATAATAGTCTCAGGATTTCACGTTTTTTGAGTTAATTGCAATTAAAAAACTGAAAATTATAAAAAAAATCAGACGAAATTATTAAGTGTTTTCTGTCTTTTTATTTTTCCCTATACGAATTTAAATATATCATTATTATATACTTAGAGTTTCAGCAGATCTGACCTACTTGATGGACACATTTTACTATGAGAAAAAAGCATTAAAATGAGCTACAAAAAAAAAAAAAAAAATATTTTCTTGAAAACGAAACGAGACCCCACGCAACTTTCTTTTTTACGTTATTCTACACATCTGTTGGTTCCATAATCCATAAAAGCTTTTTTTTAATAGAGTTGCTGTTTTAAGTTAAATGCGATCAAAAAACCGCAAATTTTGAAAATTTGAAAAATGTCTAAGTCTTTTTCTCTTCAAAGCAAGGAGATATTAAACAATTTTCGTACCATATATTCTCTTCATAGTATAAATTTTCAGTATATGTTAAAAAAATTTCGGGGGGTTGCTTTTAGGGGGGAAATAACGCAGTTCAAAGTCGAACGAAAATGGTCTAAAAACCATACTTTGCGGCCCCTTAACTAAAGAAATCAACACACCCCAACCCAAATAACTATGGGGTCGTCATAACTACACACTGTACAATCGATAAATGTAAACATAACTATGGGGTGGCGTTTCTGTAAAAAAACTACAGCGCACTGAAATGCGTCTTTCAGCCGTTTTACCAAAAAAAAAAAAAAAAAACGCTGCTTAACATTAAACTTTGGGAATTTTTACCGAGCGAACAAAATTTTTTGAGGGGCTACAAACTTCAGAATGTTCATTTTTCATGACCCACTTTGACATATAAAAAAATGAGGAAAATCAAAAATGGTCACTCCCAAAATTTCCCTTTTTTGTTCGATTTTCAAAATAATGGCTCATAATTTTCCATCAAACAGAAATGTCAGTATATGTATCACAAATGAATGAATTTACAAAAAATATTACATAGTAAAAATTTTCCTCTTTTATCAAGAAAGACCCCTTTTTTTAGATCAGCGGTTCTTAACCGGTGGTCCAGTAGACCGGCACCGGTCCGCAGAAAAATTTGACTGTTCCTTAGAGATTTTTGATTATCCACCTTAAAAAAAGTTTTCACTCAAGAGAGAGAGAGGGAGAGAGAGAGAGAAAAAGAAAAGAAGATACAATAATAATACTAATAATACCCTATATACGACGATATTTTCGTTAATATCGTGAATCGTGATTAATTTTCTTGCTTTTCTATGATTTTCAGCTACGTCAATTAGTTATATCTGATTATTGAAATAGTTACTTATGTTAGTCTTAAGCTTTTTTTCGTAACTTCTTTTGTATTAAGTAAGGTTTCATTTATATATTAATTAATTTATTCGTTATTTTTATTATTCCGTAAAAAAAAGAGAAAAACCGCAGCCATTCATAAAATTTTTCACTAGTATTTAATTTCCTTCTTATCAAAAGTTTTTTTCCCTTTAAGTCGAAAAAAAAACATGTTTTATCGATCCGCAAGTGAAGGATTCTCCCCCCCCCTTCCCCCCAAAAAATAGAGGAGAAAAAGACAAAAAGAGAACATCACCGGTCCTGGTTTTGTTCAAAAGCTCTTGACGGTCCGTTGGTCAAAAAAGGTCGAGAACCGCTGTTTTAGATTACCTAGCATCAAATTTAAATAAGAGGTGGGTGACCTCTTTTCCTTTTAGTATAGGTTAAGTGGGACACCCTTGCGAACTTTTTTAAATAATCACTAAAACAGCAAAGTATTATTTTAGAAAATAATGGTGGACTTTTGTTCATTTGTAACGTCCAAGATAAAACAAGTCAATAAGTTTAATTCTTGTGTTTTAAAACTTTTATATAAGGCTTCAAAAACGAACTGTTCTAAAAAGCGGTCCCACTTATCCCAAGTGAATTAAAAGGCAAAGCTCCGTCATTACTTTAAATAAAACAATAAGTTCTTACCTCTGTGATGCAGTATTTAATTTTGAATTTGAGGTGCACTTTCTTCTTCATATACGAGTTCGCGCCTAAATCATCACACCGAATTTTAGGTTGTGTCGTGCCAATAGTTAAAACAAAAATGTTAAAATCATTCAACCGTCCGACGTTTTGGAATCCGACACCATTCTATATGGTCAACAGACGCAGAGTAAAAGCAGCGCTATTGAAGAGATTCGTCCGAGGTTCTTCTAGACCTCCCCATTCCACATTTCCTTTGAAAATTTCCGACAGCCTTAATTGTCACCGCGCCGATCAGGGCTGCGCCGCGCCGATAGGTTTTTAGAGCTTTTAGGACAAAAAAAGGGCCATTGAAAGGAGCCCTGGGACAAAAAGTAGTTACAATCACTCAGGGCCTAAGAACAGGATAATCACCACCTGCGAAGGCGACGACCGGCAAAGGCGACGTCATTATGAGAGGAAGTCATTAGGAAGGGGCAATTCAGGCGATTTATTGGCATGTCACCTTCGGATCGTCATCGGAAAGTGTCTCTTCTCAAATGTCAATGAATGTTTGTTTAAAACATGCTGCTAGCGATTTGCGTGAGGTCTGATCTGATTGGAAAAAAAATAACATTTCTCCTTTTTAAATTGAACAAAAGTAACTTTCCCCGGAACTAAAGTTCGCCTAAAGGGATGCAGCAAGATGAGGACAGCTTAACGATAACGATGGCGTTCCACTGCAAGTCCCCCCCCCCTCAGTTATGCGGGTTACACCAAAAAGGAGACTAATTAAGTAATTCAAAAAGAACTAATTTGAAATTTAGAATTCGGCCGTTGAATTGCATTTCATGGGGATACACTCAAACTTTGTACCAAGATTCCGGTCTGTAGGCAGGGACATCATTTCGAATTTTTCCGGGGGGGGGGGGGGCAAAGGTTGCATACACAATGTAAAATTTACCAAAAAGTGCAAAAACCACGCCCACTTATATGCCAATACATTGATTTCCCAAAGTCGGGGGGGGGGGGAAATTGATCCCCCCTAATGACGGGCCTGTCTGTAGGTACTGTGGGGGCTTCTGGCCATTGGTTACAAACATACATACAAACAAACAGAGCCCGTCATCTTTATATATATAGATGACACTTTTAATGCCATTTCAGTTTGTAGTGTTCAATGGCAGGATTATTTTAGTTTTCAAGACTTTTTTCTTCTTTTCGTGTGTGTGTGTGCGTGTGACGAACTTATTTATTTTTAGCAAAATTTTTACGTTTCAATGGAACTTTTGAAAACAACTTGTAGTGAAGAGATTTTCGAAAACTCTCAACGAACACAGCAATTTTGCCTTTGAAATTTAACATAATTCACCGATTTAACCGTAATGTCAATGTAAAATTGGTTTCCAAATTTAAATGTATTAATATAGGGAACCGATTGTGTCAGGTAACTCAGCCTCAACCATTCTTCCATGATTTTAATGTTAACATTAAAAGGCAAGAAATATAATGTCTTTCGCACCATCTCTTTGAAGTGATTACAATCTAACAGTGACCCTCAAATAAGCAAGATTTCACTGGCTGGGAGGTTTGGTAAATTTCCCGATTGTTGCCAAACTTTACGACGCCAAATACGAAGGTTAACTGAATAGTGGTGTTACCGAAAATGTCAGAATGGAACTATTATTGTTAAAAATTTAGTGATGGCGGCATTAAATACATGTTTTAAACATGCAATAAAATACTCTTTAGACTGCAAACAACTACTGCTCCTTCCCAGAGCGTTTTCTTTTTCTTTGATTTGGAGAAAGTAGTGTTTCACAGAGTGGGAGGTTTGGTAAATTTCTCGATTGTGGCCAAACTTTACGACGCTAAATACGAAGAGTAACTGAATAGCCATCACTATTTTTTTAACAATAATAGTTCCATTCTGACATTTTCGGTGACACTGAATTTTGAGGAAGTCAACTGAATAAATTTAAATTCACTCCAACCCCCTCTAAAGAATTTCTCTTTTCCCTTTCGTTCAAATGCGCTCCACAACCTTTTAAATTCCACTTAAAGTGATGTTAAAGTTTAAATCAATTCTCCAAATAAATATAAGAGACAGAAAGTTAAGTAAGTAACAGGAGATATTAATTAATCAAATTGAATAAATTTTCAAGGCTTAAATCTATACGCTAATTTAAACCACAAAGTAACTTCAGGGACAAAAGAGCAGCTGATCTGGAAAATGGACCTAGTGTTTCAGTATTGCGTACATAGTGAAGCCTTGAAAATTGACTAAATTTGAGAAATTATTATCTTCTGTGCTAATTAACGGAGAGAAACGTGCTAGAATTTTTCTTTTTCAGAAAAAAACACCTCTTTCCAGTGATATATAATGTTATGGGGTGGGAGAAGGTTTTCCCCACTCAATTATGGCGGATATACCAAAAATGAGACTAATTAATTAATTTTAAAATAACTAATTCGAAATTTAAAATTTGGCCTTCGAGATGCATTTTACTGGGATACGTTCGAATTTTTGAGCCAAGTTTCATGTCTGTAGGTGCTGTGGGGGCTTCTAGCCAGCGGTTACAAACAAACGAACAAACAAACACCGTCATCTTTATATATATACAGTGAGTGTCGAAATGATAGGTCCACCAGTAAAAACGCAAGTTATGTTGGTAAAAAAAGTTTTATTGTGTACAAAGTACAATTTTATAAAATATATTACTTCATTCAATGCAAAATATTACATGAATAATACATAAATAATAGGAATAGTAAGGAAACAATAGTAAGGAGCAAAAAGTACATGAAACAGCTGTTTCAAAAAGATAGGTCCACTGAGCCAAAAATCAAATTAATGCCAAATTAATCAGAAAAGTTTCAACTTTTTTTCCTGAATTCTTTCATAAATTCAATTCGGCATAGTTTCTACAAGTTTTTACAAACAATTTATAGCGATTTTTGACCATACGGAGGAAATAGATTTATTTTTTCAACTCTGCAGTACTGTTGTACTGCCTTCCGTCTGCATACACCACTCTTGCAAGTATACCCCAGATGTTTTCTACTGGATTCAGGTCCGGGAAGCAAGGTGGGCAAGCAAACACATGTTCACCATTATCCAGGAGCCATTCGAAAGTGTACTTCATAGTGTGTAGAAGAGCATTGTCCTGTTGGAACATGGAGAATGGGCCCTAATGTGTTCTGATTACGGACGAAAATATTATTCCACCAGCTGTTGATGACCTGCAGCATTCAAACGATTGTCTACAAATGCGAAATCAGTTTTTCCTGCCCCTTCGAATCCGGCCCGTACCATAACGGAACCACCACCAGCTTGCCTCTCCGAGAATATCTGTCTAGCGATATGCAGATCGTGCCAGTAATACTGCCAGCCTTTTAGACCATCCAGGTCAATTTTCTTTTCATCACTGAATATCACACGATGCCAATCTTGTTTCGAGGACATCATTTCCTGTGCGAATTTCAATCTCTTTTCTTTTTGCTTTTTAGTCAAATCGGAGCCACTTTCCTCTTCACGTAAACTAAATTGCCGAACTTCTTTACCATTCCATGGACTGTAGGTTTTGATATTGGAAGGTTTGTTGCCTGTCCAAAGTGGATAAGCTTATATTCCCAGATTTTAAGTCCTTTACGACAGTCTTTCTTTCTCGGAGCGTCACTTTTGATATGCGGCCAGGTGATTTTTTACTGCCATAATCATTCTTAAGTCGCAAATAATTGTTTACAACATTATGCGATGTATTTAAAAGCTTACCCATTCCACTATTCGATTTTACACACTTTCAAAATGCAATCAATTTTTTAAATTTTCCCCTTCTCAACCAGCGAAAAACTGAAACGACGACCCATATCATTTAATTACAACGTGCTGTTCAAATTTGTTTAAATACCTGCCCTATAGCCAGCCTAATCCTGAAGTAAGACTAAGCAACGATAGTTGTGCAATTTTTTTGGAAATAAATGTGATTGGTACAAAATTTCTGAAAGTGGACCTATCTTTTTGAAACGGTCTGAAAATGAATATTTTTTATAAAATGAAAAGGAATTATTTATTTTTAAGAAATTTCTTCATAAATAAGCTATAACAATTACTCATTAATTATCTGTACCAAAAAAGTGATTCTTATTCTCAATTAAGAGTAGAAATTTTGAAAAATGAGGGTGGACCTATCATTTCGATACGCACTATATATATATATATACAGGGTGTCCACTCCAATCGTGGACCAATAGCTAATTTCTAAACCGTTAGAGATACGCATATAGTTTATTTAGGAAAAAATCTCCAAATTACGAAAGGAATTTTGGGTCTATTCAATGTTTTTCAAAAAATCAAATTTTGAAAGAGTTACGAAATTTAAATTTTTATACAGCCCCCTAGTCCTATCAATCATATTTAGTAAAACATTCTTGACACTGTAACGTTTAAAACTAAAAAAAAATCACTCCTCTACCACAAAAATTGACCGAGTTATGACGTTTTGAAAAATCAAGATTTTACATTATTTCATGACGTCACCGAGAGATCGCTTAAGGGACCGTATGCGAAATCCTTCAAAATCTTGATTTTTCAAAACGTCATAACTCGGTCAATTTTTGTGGTAGAAGAGTGATTTTTTTTTAGTTTTAAACGTTACAGTGTCAAGAATGTTTTACTAAATATGATTGATAGGACTGGGGGGCTGTATAAAAATTTAAATTTCGTAACTCTTTCAAAATTTGATTTTTTGAAAAACATTGAATAGACCCAAAATTCCTTTCGTAATTTGGAGATTTTTTTCTAAATAAACTCTATGCTTATCTCTAACGGTTTAGAAATTAGCTATTGGTCCACGATTGGAGTGGACACCCTGTATATATATATATTTATATATATATATATATATATATATATATATATATATATATATATATATATATATATATATATATATATATATATTTAATTAGAAGTATAAAAATGTGCGAAAAAATTTTTGCGAAAAAATCTTGTTAAAATCAGAGGTAAAGAGAAAATTCCCAAAAGACCTTGGGGGTCTTCATCAGGGGGACTCCCCTTGGGTAGGGAAAAGTGGGGTGAGATTTTTCTAGCAAGTTGCAGTCAAAACGCCTAAAAAGATGCAAATTTTAGCCCCCGACATCTCACAAACAAGCATTAGGTCACTAGAAGTCCAATTCATTTATGCATAAACATGAGAGAATACAATTCAAAAGATACCATATATAATCAATAAAAATTTCAAATAAAACTGACAACATGAAATTACAAGAAATACAAAAACAGGAAGTTTTACACAAGAACTACCAACCTAGGGCTTCTTCAATGTGCTACTGATAAGACTTTATTAATTCACGGGGTAGCAGTTTTCAGTTAAAGTTACAATTAATTGTCTTATTGCTGAGTCTAGATTTGAATTAATGTTTCAAAATTTTTTGTATCGCAAAACTTGAGAAATAATAATGTTCTTGAAAACTTTTTTACTTAGACAACTGAAAATGGATAAGTGAGTGGACTTTGAAGTTGAAGTCTTTACGTTTGTCATAGAGTGCTAAATTGACATCTTTATCTTCTAATTTAATATAAATGTCAAGAAAAGAAGCGGTGTTGTTAATATTTGTTTGTTTAAGCAAAAGTTCTTTTGGATAAATATCCTTGTAGAGATTATGGAAGTTACTGTTGTTAAAAATTATAATGTCATCAGTGTACCTGAAGGCCTCAAGATCATTGTCGATTAGAAAATTTGACTCATAAACATGAAGAAAAACGTTTGCAAAAGCACTGGAAAAAGACGTAACCATCGGAATGCCGTTAATTTGCTTATAAAAATTAAAACCATTGAAAAGATAGTTTTCGGAAACACAGAAGGGCAATTCCATCGTTACAGACGTAACAATCGCAGACTTTGAACACTAATAATTCTGGTTTGGGCTGATGAAAGTCTTCAATTTTTTTTTCCTGTAGTATAACTTGATGATGTTTATGCTACATTAAATTTGCGTGCAGATTGCTTAATTACAAAAAAATACAGAAATTAAAAACTGCCTGTTACAGACGTAATTCACAAAACAGCAAAAACTCGATTACAATATTCCTCTGATTTATACGGAAATTTTGAACATTTTTTTTTTTAAATACGTGTTCTAGAGACTTCAAGCTTTCTAAAACCATAAAGATTGTGTGGATTTTGACTGCCGAATATGTGAAAAAAATTCATAAACTTGTTACGGACGAAACAAAGTGGTGTTACAGACGTAACATCTCTGATTTGAAAGTAGAAAACAGTATTTTAAAGCAGGAATAAACAAAGATTTTTGTGCTAAAACAGTACAGTAGCATTAATTAACACATTATTTGAATATTTTAAGTTATACTGTAACAGTTTTAGAAAATTTGGGTAAGTCTGGGGGAGTTGAGAGCATATGCCGATATGTCAATATGTAACAATGAATTAATGCATCTTAAGACAATTATTTCCAAGAAAGATTGACACACGAAAAGTTTAGAAGGGCCTTCACACAAATTTATGTATTTGTATTCTTAAAATTAATGCATAATGGGGCTGCTACATAAAAAAATCCGAAAAAGTAAATTCCTCCCTGGAATCAGTGATTGGTCTTAAGAGAACTTAAAAATTTGAAAATGCTGGATGATATAGCAGAATACTAGTACCAAACTAAAATTTAACCTTCTTGGTGACAGTTGGTCAATTTTGATAATTTTTTTGAATGAAAAAATGTGTCCTTTTTCGTCCGACGTTCTCGAAATTCGAACGGCATTTTCGTATTCTGTTCGAAAACAATGCATTTCGCGGGCTTTTGGCAAATTCGCGATGTTAGCCCACCGTTCTTCAAATTTTGGCGTCAGCTTTAAAACATTTTCCTGGGGCATATAAATAATTTTAACTTTTTCTGCAATGGAGTTTGCACACTGAAAAAAGGAAAGAGCGTCGTTGACAAATGCTGTTCTAGATCTTACTTTCTGCCACACCTGGTGCCTGACCCCCAACTCCATCCACAGCTCCCTTTCCATGTAACGTAGCAAAAAAATGCCAGTTGAGGTATAAATTAAAATCAGTTATACCATATGTGTATTTTATTAATCTTAAGAAATAAATTTCAATTACATGCCGACATAATTAAAAATTTCAAAATCAGAATACCAGAAACTTTAGTACTCGTACCATATTATGCTATATACATGTATTGCTCATCCTGTGCTTTTTACCTATTTAATTGGAAATTTACTTTTGCTACGGACGTAACATAGAGCCATTTGTTATGTCCGGAATGTTACGTCTGTAACAGCATTAATTTAAAAACTAAATCAGTTGCAATATTTTTAACTATGGTGAGCAATTACTCTAAGAATTTGCCAAAAGGACCATTAAGGGTTTTTTTTATTTTTGATTTTTTAGGACGTAATGACAACTTTTGCTTCTTTTCAGGTTACAGACGTAACATCAAACTTCTTTTTTTCAAACTTCAACTACACCATTTAGATCAATTCAAAAGAAATTAATGAATGCATATTATTATAGTACCGTCTTAGTAGTTAAAATTGTGCTACAAGTAGCTATTTTTGTTTTTATTTTTCGATGAGAAATATGCATTTGAAAATGTGTTCTTTTTTCTGATTTTTACAAGTTCGTGAATATCGTACTTCCAACTAAGAAAACAAGTATTATTCTAACTCTCACCAAAAAACCAATGCAGGATTCTTAAAATATACATCTTAAGCTTTAAAATGATGTATAACATAGCAACATAACTTCAATATGAATTTTTGACCAAATGGTTTCACTTTTCATGGAATGACCCAGAACTTAACTAAATTTAGCCAGTAGCTTCTTTTATACCCTATGCAATCTTCATACTTTTCGTAGAGTTTATTAGAAATGTCTAGGATTAGATGATGGGGAATATTTGTAAAGAGATTTTCGAAGTCAAAAGTATTAATACTGTAAATATTGTTATTACGATTATTTAAAAAGTTCAAAACCTTTTGGTTATTCAAAATAATTAAGTTTTTTTCTTCAGCAATTTTTTCTAAAATATTTTTAAGTTTTTCGAAGAAAATATAACCGGCTCTAACGTTATAAGAATAAGTCCCACTTGTAACAAACCTGAATTTAATTGGATTTTTATGAAACTTGACTGTGATAAAAAGAAAAGGAAACTTGAAATTAAGATGCTTTGTGTTTAAGATTTTATCATAGGCGAGTAACCTTTTCTTGAGGCTGGATTCTGCTTCACTAATTATTGTTTAAGTGTTGATATTGGAATATTCATTTAAAAGTAGCTGTTTGTAAAGAAATTTACACATGATTGCAAAGTTATTGCTTGCTTTGTCAACTGTAGTGATAGTAATGGATTTTTTTAAGTTTTTGATACTCATGTTAAGATGTTTATCTATAAAATTGCGAAGATCTTTACGGTGAAAATTATATAAACTGTAACTATAAGTAAATTCATTCAGTATTTTCTTTTTCCACTCGACAAAGCCTTCAATGGGCCAACTATACTTGTAAGCGATTTTTAAAACAAACATGTCTAGTTCTTTGTTGAAGTTACTGATTATTGCCTTTTTGTTTAAGTGACTATCTGGTCGAAATTTTGAGCCTTTTTCCAGGAGATACTTTAGGGATTCATTCTGTATTATTTTTAAGTTTCCTGTGATGATATGACCATGTTCTTTATTAATAAAGTCTTTATAAAAATGTTCCTTACAAATACAGTCATTTTCTTCTATATTATGAATGTTTTTGCTGCAATAGCTATAGTTACAAATGAATTTTTTTAAACTTTTTTCATATTTAAAGACTTTGCGGATATTACATTGCTGTTTCATAGGAAAACTATCTCTACATTTATCAAAAATTTTGGAGAAATTTATAAAATCAAATTTTTTGTTTTTAAAGGAGATCACAAAGTTTTCTACAGGCAAAATTGGGTTTTTGTTCAACTGACTAAGATCGTCGCTGTTTAATTTATATTTTAAAAGGTCTGTAATAGCATCCTGAACCATTTTGTTATTAAAACAAAAAGTATGAAGGTGTTTTCTAATAAAGAATTTAAGCGCTCGGTTTTTTGAGGACATTATCATGTGTTTGATTTTTCTTAGATTATTAATAGTAAGACTACTGAAATTAACGTCATTGAAGCTTTGAAGAATTTGCGTGTTACGTTTAAAATTTCCCTTGCCCCTACATCCTCTTCTTCTAGTAATGTTTCTAAATTTAGTCTCTTTTTTAGATTACACTCTATGTCCATTATAAAGATCTTAATATTGTCAAATTTGTGTTCCTGGAAATGTTCTAACTCGATGTCATTTATAATGGACATAGAGTGTAATCTAAAAGAGACTAAATCTAGAAAGCTGGTATATTGGCAAGCTTAATTGTGTATATCCATATGGTTTAAACACTTCGTTCCACAATAACAATAATTCTAACGGCTCAAAATGTATATATAAAAAGTTTATTTTCAACAATACTAGAAGAAGAGGATGTAGGGGCAAGGTAAATTTTAAACGTAACACGCAAATTCTTCAAAGCTTCAATGACGTTAATTTCAGTAGTCTTACTATTAATAATCTAAGAAAAATCAAACACATGATAATGTCCTCAAAAAACAGAGCGCTTAAATTCTTTATTAGAAAACACCTTCATACTTTTTGTTTTAATAACAAAAAGGTTCAGGATGCTATTATAGGGTCACCCGGGGCAATTCCTGGTCAGCAAGTTTTTGGGGTAATTCCTGGTCACAGTTCTTTTTATATCTTAATAATCCTTCAGCAAAATGAAAAAAATCACAGAGGTACTCTGAACTATTTTGATTGCAATTCATTACTTAATTATGAGTTGACTGTGTATTTAGTTTGAAAAAAAAAAAATATTTTTAAAACCGCTTGTTAAATTTCGTAAAACAAGATTGGCCTTAGTTTTGATACATTTGTACAAAGATCGTGATCAAACTCAAACTTCTGAATGTTTTTCTTTTTCGTTTTTTTGGTTGAATTAGGTACTATGTCAGTTACTGAAAAATAGTTTTGGATTTACCATTATTGTTTTGAATAATTTGCAGGAAGGCTCCAAATAATGCCCCTGGCTACTGGGGTAATTCTTGGTCAGTTGGGTAATTCCTGGTCAGTCCTTTTTTTAATATTTATGGATTATTGTTTCACCTATTATTGACATATGTTATTGATTTAAACTATATGTAACTCTGTGAGCCTTAACTCCAAAGTTAACTGTAACCGCAATGTAACATTCTTATCTGTTAATGATAAGTATACAATATACTGAATTTTTCTTTGTTAAATTTCATTCAATTATTTTATAAGTTTTAATAATTATTCTTAATTATACTAAGAAAAATGCTTAATTGTAACTGCATTGTACTATTCACTTAACTGTTCACCTTAACCTGTTCATAACAGACAGAAGCATGTGCTCAGTGTGTATGGTGCATGTGCACCATATTTTTTATGGACCTATTTATTTGGTAGGTGAAGATTCATTCACAACAGATATAAAAGCTGTAGCTATTGCATACAAAGTGTATAAAAAGTATTTTGGCTAAGTTTTATTAAGTAAAGCTATTATGTTGAAAACAATTGCATTCTTCCTTAAAAAAACTAAATACAGTGTTTAATTATCTATATATATAAATAAATTCTTTATCTAATTAGTTTAATAACTTGTATTAATAATGTGCTTACAAAATGTATGCATTTTCATCAATCATTTGAGTGACCAATAATTGCCTCGTAAGTGGCCAGGAATTACCCCATCTCTGGGGTAATTCCTGGTCACTAATTAACGACAATTACTCAAGTTCATTATGTATTGTTGATAGCATGAATATTTTATTCGATGGACATCCCAATGTGCTTCCTCCATACCAAAATTTGTAACTCTAACTTAGATAGATTTTGTGATAATCGGATGTTAATGCTTTTTGACCAGGAATTACCCCAGGTGACCCTAGACCTTTTAAAATATAAATTAAACAGCGACGATCTTAGTCAGTTTAACAAAAACCCAATTTTGCCTGTAGGGCAATTCCACGGTAACTTTCGTTACATTTTGACCAACGCTTAGGCATTTAGCACCTCAGTACAGACAAATATTGTTATACAAACCTTGAATAAAAGCTTTCTATAAAAATGACAGTCTAAAGCAAAATTAAAATGCGAAAATATTTGATGCATTAAAATTTTTCAAAATTTAGCAGTCATAATTAAGGCAGTAACTACGTTACACAAAAAGGGAATGACATAATATGAAAATTGGCTTAAGGCAAATTTCTGCTCTATTAAAGCTGTTTTCTTGTTTGAAGTATAATTTATCAGTTCCTTATAATGCTCAGGAATTGATTTTCATTAATTTAAAAATTTATTTCAAAAATTGGGAATTGTGGGTATTTTTGACTGGGTAACTTACGTTACAGTAACTTACGCTACAAAATTTACTCACAACCAAATCTTTATTACAAAAACTAATGAATGTAAATTACAGCTTAGTTTAGATCAAAATATTGAAAATTAACAATTATGAATTGAATTTATAGAAATTTAATACCAAATTCAATGAACAATCGAAAATATTACATAACATAAAACTTTTAAATGCAAACTGGTCACTGCTATTCAAGTTCAGGTAGGTTCAATTTTTCGAATCACGTTTTCTCATAATAAATTTCATCTGTCGTTTCTGGCCATTTATAATAGGTTCCAACAGCAGCCATTACTTTTACTTTAAACTCGTTTTCTTCAATAATTGTCACAACTCAAGGATACAATGTATTTTCGTACTTCATCACACACCATTCACCGGCTTTTATCTCTGTTTTTTCTTCTTGTTCCTAGAAATACTTAACTAAACGAAACCACACAGTTTGTCCATTTCTACGTAGTTCTTAAATGTTAATTGTCAATGTGCGGATCTTCAGAAAATAGTTTTGATAAATTTTGCTTTTTCTATCATATTTCAATACCATCAAGAGTGGCTTTTATTTATGAATCTGTAATATCCACCTGACTTCTCACATACCCCTTTTACAGCGCATTTTTCTGCAGAGTTCAGTGGCGTTTTAATGCAGAATAAAATATATTTCACCTGTAAGAGATCAAATATTTTTATATTTGTTTTTTCCAAAACATATTTCAAAACTTTAAAGCATAACAGAAGTCATTTCTGAAGAATTTTTAGTAAATTACCTCTTAAATATTCCGAATGCAGTGATATAGTTTAGAGATAATTAATATTTTAAAAGCCAAAAAGAAACATGTACTTTATAATAGAGGTGTATTGTAATCTTATTAACAAATAGAGACATTTTAAGAAGTATGATTAATTTAAATTAAGTAAATACAGTACATTTAAAAGAATTCTTGAATAAATTACTCCTACTAACCACATAGGTTTATTCACAACTTACTTTCTTTATAAACACCAGTTTTTAAGTTCTACTTAGGTAACTTACATTACCTGCATATATCAGTAACTTATGTTACACGTTTTGATTGTAGCACAAAAAATTAAATAAACAATATTAAAAAAAACTTTAACTATTTGCTTCTTACACACTCATAAGATAGAAAATATAGCATTGTTAACGTTGCATTACCCTTTCTTTATGCACATCATGAACTTTAACATGTTTTTGGTAACTTACGTTACATAGAACAGTGCATTTTTTAAGTTTACGTAACTCACTTAATTTAAGTGAAAACCTTCGTTTTATCAGTTCACAGTATTGAATTGAAGTGTAATAATCAATATTCTTCCTTTAAAACAGTTATCTAAAGAAAAAAAATTGAAACTTACCAACGTTGAAAGATTGATCATTTGCTTTACCAAAAGTTAAATATTCCATTTCCAACTTCAAAGTGATGCCAAACTAAAAATACTACATTCTTGACAAAAAATTAGTATAAATAATAAACTTCAAACATTTTTAAATCAAAAAATATGCAAAACAGGAGCATTGCTATAGTTTTATTTTTCCAACGCTTTTCCACACTTGCATGGAATTGCCCTGTAGAAAACTTTGTGATCTCCTTTAAAAACAAAAAATTTGATTTTATAAATTTTTCAAAATTTTTGATAAATGTAGAGATAGTTTTCCTATGAAACAGCAATGTAATATCCGCAAAGTCTTTAAATATGAAAAGAGTTTAAAAAAACTCATTTGTAACTATAGCTATTGCAGCAAAAACATTCATAATATAGAAGAAAATGACTGTATATGTAAGGAACATTTTTATAAAGACTTTATTAATAACTAGCGGTACCCGCACGGCTTTGCCCGTGGTATAAAATTAAAAGTTCATTTGTAAAATAATTGATATAGCAGAAAAAATGCTCTATTTTAGTTTTATTCAACTATAATTCCTTTAAAGTGATATAAAGATCTGATATGGACCCCACACTACTTAATTTTACGTGTAAATTTCTTAGTAGAGGCCTTAAGTGCTAAAATAGTGCTTGGAGTGAGCAAGATAACAATTCAAACATTTGTATCCCTAGTTTGTTACGAAACAATGCAAAAAAAAATGTTTTACAATGATTAATCTCCTAAATATCGTCGATTTTAACATCATTCAGTGGATTTTTCGCAAAATATCGCCAACAGCGCCAAATTGAACCTAAATAAAAAAAATCGCCAAATTGGCGTCAA
Organism: Uloborus plumipes; assembly: GCA_038373865.1. NCBI lineage: Eukaryota > Metazoa > Arthropoda > Arachnida > Araneae > Uloboridae > Uloborus > Uloborus plumipes. The sequence continues at coordinate 504 of JAXGGA010016110.1, read as the reverse complement.
ATACTTGGCGATCAAAAGCTTGACGATATATCGCCAAGTGGTCGCGCCAATTCATATCACTTTTGTTAACCAATTCATATCACCTTGCATTGAAAACACTGATTTACCCGATAAATGGGGTAAAACACCCCCTTGGAACATTCGAATGCAACTTCAAGGGAGATGCACAAAAAAGAGCCAAAAGAGAAAATAAGAACAATTTTGTTGATAACAGAAACCAACAGAAATCTTACCAAAGTTTAAAAGAAGAAAGTTTTTTTTCCTAGCTTAAAAAACAAAACAATACATTTTCCGAAATGAAACACTTTAAAAAGAACAATGCAATATCGCAATTGATACGATATTTGGTTAATCTGTGCTTTAGGTACCCTTTTCTCGCTAAATGGGCTATAGGCGCGCCAAGCGTGGTAACCCTAGCTATTTTGCGTAGTTGACTTTTTGAAAACGCGCCAAGCAGGGGCCCAAAGCATCTTCTCCGGGGAAAAAGACAGGGTTGCCAGAGAA
>JAXGGA010016109.1:0-27436 GCA_038373865.1 Uloborus plumipes | reverse complement strand
TAAAAATTTAAATTTTTATACACCCCCCACCCTATTAATCTTTTTAGTAAAACTTTCTTAAACACTGTAAGGGTTTAAAAACAAAAAAAAATCACTCTTCTACCACAAAAATTGACCGAGTTATGACGTTTTGAAAAATCAAGATTTTGAAGGATTTCGCATACGGTCCCTTGAGAGATCTCTCGATGACGTCATGAAATAATGCAAAATCTTGATTTTTCAAAACGTCATAACTCGGTCAATTTTTGTGGTAGAAGAGTGATTTTTTTTTAGTTTTAAACGTTACAGTGTTGAAGAATGTTTTACTAAATATGATTGATAGGACTGGGGGGCTGTATAAAAATTTAAATTTCGTAACTCTTTCAAAATTTGATTTTTTGAAAAACATTGAATAGACCCAAAATTCCTTTCATAATTTGGAGATTTTTTCCTAAATAAACTATATGCTTATCTCTAACGGTTTAGAAATTAGCTATTGGTCCACGATTGGAGGTGGACACCCTGTATATATGATATATATATTATATATATTATATATATAGTATATATATTATATATATAATAATATATATATATATATATATATATAATTTTTTTTTTTTTTTTTTTTTTAAATGATTCAATAAAATGAATGAGAATTTAACTGGAATTTGTGAGTTAAAAAGTGTTATGTTAAGATTGTTTAAAAAAGTAAGAGAGTTAAGAAAAATATCCGTTGGGAATTTGCACCATTGAGCTTGGGGGAAGAGAGGGATGGGCAGCCATAATACAGAAAGTATATACAAGAAGTTAAGAATAAAAGAATCTTTTAAAATTTTTTTGATGGAGCTTTTTTATATAGCGACCTCATATTGTGTCAGTTTGACAAAATGGGGGAAAAAATATTTAATTTTTTGCCCTATTTAATTCAAAAAAAAAAAAAGTAGATGTCCTATTATGACAAATAAGTTCGCTATCAATGTAATACACGCTCACCTCATTAAGAAAATAACAAAATTTGTGGAATCATATTAGGAAAATATTATTTTATTCAATTAAGTTAAAGTACAAGTGAAGTGGGAAGATATCTCTGTATTTACGACCTACTTCGTATCACCTACCGAAACTGAAAGTCGTACTCAAACTTTTTTTTTTTGATGATGAAACTAAGACTCTGCAACCGATGACTGTCTTAAAACCACTTCGAGCGGCAGTACATTTGAAATAATGACATTCCTCAAACTAATATTTTTCGTTTTGACAGACGCAGCGCCAAACTTTCGAATGCTAAAGCAAGATGTCTCAACTAGGTTAAGAGTGATGAATTGACTACGCATCGATTGTGATATTTCGAGTCAACTCCAAATTCAGAAAAAATAATTTAGTTTTTATACGTCTATTCTTCAGCGACAAAAGTTCTCTTCGAGAAGCATTTTATTTATATCGTTTTTTTTTTACGAAGAGCACAGCGAATGCTTATTTTTATTCTTTTATTAAGCAAGTTTTGAGATTTTCCGTGCATCGTGTAAAGTTAAAAGAAGCTCTGAAATGGATTTTTGTTTCTCAAAGCTTTTGTAATTTTCGAATGCATATGTTTTGACGGCATGTTTTAACGACATAAAGTTTGGAAGGTATACTAAAAGCGATTGTACGTAAATTAGCTTTGCTTGAAATTTCACTAGTAAGGTTCTCATTTTCTCTCATAAATATGACTCAAAAAAATGCATAAAAAGGAATGAGACATACTTTTCTCGTCAGTGTAAGGGTCTCTGTTGTGAATCCATTAAGTTCTTTATTTATTGATTAATATGTTTAAGAAAAGTATCAGCGAAATATTGCAAAAAAAAAAAAAAGAAATATGGCATTTTTCAAGACAACCTAAATCGGGAACATATATGGAACTCCACTGGAAGCAAGTTTTTTTTTTTTTTTTTTTTTTTACAAGTGCTTTTATTTGGAACTCATAAATACAAGTAGCGGAATGTGGGGTAAAGAGAAATACTGGGGCAAGTGAACTGGTAAATTATTATTGAGGATCCACCTCTCAGGCAATTTTTGACTGATGTTATTTTTTTTTATACTGTTAAGTATGCGTGAATGCTTGTGTTCATAATGTTTGACTAGAGAAGGTCCCAAAAAGTGTTTTTCTTAGAGTCCCCCAATATTTTAATTGGTCCTTAAAAGTATGGCATACAAAGATCGAACTCGTCACTTATCGCCACAGCTAACATATGCAAGGCAAGAACTAAGAAATTGTTGCAACTCATTGACGCGTTGTTAGAGTAAGAACGAGGAGAGATGACTAATGGACTGGAAACGGAAACGTGCCACTTCATTTTGAAATAGATTGGATTTGCAATAACGAGTAAGCAGTGAACATAGAGATTTAGAAGGCAGTGAAGATACATGTTCTCACTAATCCCCACCTATTTCAAAATTAAGTGGTCCGTTTCCGCTCCCAGCCTGTTCGCCATCTCTCCGCTGTCGTACTTTATTTAACGCTTGCCTGATGTTTACGCCATATAGCGAATTTTCTTAAATAACTAGACTGACAATAGTTCAACTCCACTGGAAGCAATTTTTGTTTCAGAAGACTGTTACTACTGTAGAAGTACACAAAACGGGAGTCAAAACTACACATTTTTGGTGCAACATCTGCATTAATTTAAAAAGTACAGCTGATAGAGAAAAGCTAATTTCATACTTCGATTCAAGGGCCCCAACTTTGCCTTATTTTACAACATGAAAGGGTAATATTATCTTGTCAAAATATTAATTTATAATATTGCAGGGCATTATTGTTAAGGAAGTAACTGCAATAAACAAGCACAAAAATCTAATGTCACACAATGAGTTTCTCATTTAAAACATTGCTGTCTACACTGAATGAAAATTTAATCTTCTAGTAATTTCAAGTTATCAGCCACATCCACCGAGACACAAAAATATTTTGTTTCAGTTTCATCACCATCAACTTGTGTGATTTGTTCTACAAATGTAATTGTAAATATTTTCCCCCTATACTGTAAAATATATACGAATAAATAGTTTTCAAACAAAAATATTTTATTTTTTTAACCTTCTGTTTTTACTATTCAAAGATTTTTGAATATATTTTACTCGAATGTGGTTTTCTAGTTAAGCTCAAGGGAAAAGAAGTAGAGATACAGGATCTACAGTACTTGTACATGATATCGATTCTTGTAGCACTTCGTTGAACTTTGTTTCGTGTTTTTGTATTTAAATCAATGTATTAATAGAATATTTTAAGAATGGCATTAAGCTAAAAATTGTTATTTTCTAAAAAAAATACTCGGAGCCCCCCCTCCGCCCAAATAGATTCAAAAGGAAAATCAGCTGGCTTAACTATAATCCATTATTCCCCAACTACCATAAAAATACTTATAACGAAAATTATTACGCGTTTTCTCCTCTGATTGCTTTAAGCAGATGTTAAAAGTTTCTTAAAAGGAAATACTTTCAGTTTCTCTGTTATTTAATAAAATATATAAAACAAAATTAAAAGTTCGTTAACCGAGCGTTTTGTGAAGCAACATATGGTACTTATTAAATGTTTTTTTCTTTGTCATATTCATAAAAAACCTATTCTAAAATTAAAAAAAATGTTACAGTAAAAATAAATATTATAACAGATAATGGTTTAAAAAATCATTTGAATTTAGTTTATATTGAGTTAATTGCAAACTAACCCCTTTTATCGCACGACCCATTTAACCCCACTCCATTCTACTCAATTCAATAACAGAAAATTTAAAATATTATCTTCTCAAACTTCTGTGTAAAGATAAAAGACTAGATAGATAACAGAGAGGTAAATAGAATATGTTTTTCATTCTCATTGCTACTGAAAACAAAAAAAAGTAATACTGTGAAGCATTAAAACACGAAACAATAGCTCGAACAGTGAAAACAAAAATAGTAATCTGCTGTACGACCCTAGAAACGTTATAAATGACCACGAGTGTAAAGTAATATGTCACAAAACCCTGCATTGCATATTTCGAAAAATCTTGGTCGTACTAATAGAAGATTTTGTGCATGAATTTTTACATCATGACTGACAGCGTATGACTACTCCAACGGTATACGAGAGTTAAATACACTACAATATGTATGGCAATTGATGTATGTAAATATCTACTTATGTTAAAAATTGAGTATCTTTCTATCTATCTATGTCATGCTTTTTTCTCCGGAACGCCAATGAACTGAAAGTTGAACCAGGTACCGATAGATTTGTAATTTTTCAGGCTTCATTAATTTTTATTTAAACAATTATACAATTTTAATAAACGAAGATATCAATTACTAAGTAGTCAAATTTAAAACGGTTTTTCCTAAATGATTAAATATGAAATCCATTGTTATAAAACGTGGTTGATATGAAACAGTAATAATAATGATAATGAGAATTTTGAATGAAGGCTTAACTGAATCAAACATGAAACTCATTAGCGGGATACGTACGTAGTATGTCTTAAAATCTTATGATCATTAAATTATATCAAATAATATGACATCAGAATGAGGTAATAGTTAGGAGGGGGGACGTTATGCATCAACATACCGCTGGAGGCTAATCTAGCTGCCCTGGCAGCTAGTAATAGAATTAAAAAAAGAAAACGTATTTAACGAATATCAGTTTCAATATGTAGTAAAAGTATATTTTTCTTGCTAAGGAATTATTTTTCAAATGAAGGTAATCGACAAATTTAATCATAGTTTAAATCTCAACATTAGATATGTATCCATCACGAAAACGCAGGAAATAAATTCTTGGACAATTCTATGTTAGCTAACGTAAATCTATCTAATAAGATAGCTTTAAGAAGAAAATTCCTTTAAAAAAAAGTTTAGAGCTTAAGATTTTAACGAGTTCCCAAACTTTCGGTATTTTCGTCTTGAAACAGTTTATGGAATAAGAAGAAAACTTTTCCTTTTTTCAACAGGTGATAATGCTGTAAATCTTTTATTGCCGAACTTAGAAGTTACGGTTGTGTAGGAAAACTGTACTGTCAGAGGAAAAAAAAATAAATGTTTGGTTGCTCTTTTGTCTCAAGAACTTTTAAAATTGTACTATTTTGAGAGATAAGAAAACGGGCTATTTGTGCATGCAGATAAAGCTTTTTCTTTAAAGTTTACATTGTTCCTTAAAGGAATAAAATAACAAACTAAGCATGCCTAATTAGTCAGAAAAAGTGCCGAAAGTAAAGATTTACGGACTTTTTTGCGAAAAAAGATAAATACCTGAATTTAATTTAAATTTTCACACAAGGCATCTTAGTAAAAGCAATTTCCTAAACAAAAAGGTTTTCGCCGAGATTAATGTCACATGACCATCTTGAGTGCTTTTGTGAGAAATAATTAATTAGATGGTACTTTAACTTTGCTTAATCTTAGATCATTTGATAGATGTCCTTAAGCGATGTAGACATTAATAACAAGAGGTAAGAGTAATGCTTTTCCGGCAGATTAAAATGCCAGTACGCATTTTTTAAATTGTTTTTCATATTTTATAGGAGTGGTCAGAATTTGTTAAAAAATAGCAAAAACATATTTACCAAATAATTATTAATAAAGTAAAAGAAATAGATAAATAAATAAAAATAAAATTCTCTCAAATATTTTTTTTGAGAAATTAAGTTTTATAGTTTAAGGGTACTTAGATAAAATAAAAGTTTTATTTGAAAATTCTTCACTTTCTTATTACAACATAACCAAGTTATGTTTCTAAAAGGCTAATTATATGTAAGATAAATAGCATCTATATTTATTTGATTAATCAATGAATTTACCGGTTTTTGTCTTATATAATTTAAGTCTTCGGGAATAATCTGCTGAATAAAGTATCATGTACAAATTTTCCTTAAAGGTTTGTCTTCGTATCAGCATTAGTTTTTTAAGTTTTAATACCAATTTCCGTTTAACGAACGTTTTATTTTTGCATTCAAATTTGAACACTATCTTATTTTTATCTCTTCACCTTTTCCAGTTTAGCCATTGCTTTGCATTTTAATCAAAAAAAAAAAACTACACCTCCAATTAATATAGGTTTTTAATTTATTGCTTATATTTTTAGACATACAAATGGATGTATGATTGTGTGTGAGTGTGTATATATGCTAATTATGCAAATTTAGAAATTACGTCGGATCTTTACCGAATTTGGAAGTTACACAGGTTTCTTAATGCTCTAGAACTTACGTAGGGGATGGGGCTTAAACCTCTATAGAAGCATAACCCCCCCTCGGGGGTTTCTTTCAGAAAAGTCCACGGTGTACGTCAAATGCCTGCCAAATTGCGCAGAGATCCTTTTGATACTCAGGAACCCCATAAGGATTCTTCGTTAACCTGGAAGGGGGAAGGGATCATGGGGGTTGGTTTTCTTTAAAAAAAAGTCATACTTTACATCTGATCTTCGCCACATTTAGCACAGAGGGCCTTTAATGTTCACGAATTCAAACAGGGAAATTAACGGGCTCCTTTGGCGTGCGTTGTATGACTGAGTGAAACTAGATCGTGGTTTAGACCCACGGTCTAATTTTTTTTTCAATATTTTCTGTTTTTTATTACACATTACTTCAATGAATAGCATTCGTAAATGAGACGCATTGGAGCGGTTAGTTAAAAAGTCATGTTAATGAGGGGAAGAGTATGAGTTCGAAACCGGATGCAAAAATAGTTTTAATTCGTTTTTTTTTTTTTATTTCCTTTAGAAGGATTCTAATCTAACTTTCCATCATGACAGATATTGTTTTTAAAGGTGGTACGCCATAACTTTAGTAATGTTTCATCAAGCTTGAAAATCATTTAAATATTTTTTACCGTTATCAGCGAAAAATAAGATAACTCAGATTTTTGTAGTTATTCAAAAAATTACTTAAAAAACCGTTTTTTTTTATTTTTTTTTATTAACTCAACTTCTGTCTTGCACAAATGCTTCGCACGGGCTAGCTAATATTTTCTTATGAGGGAAAATTCTTTCATGTCAACAGCTGTTTCAAAGCTTAGAAAATACATTTTCTGCTATTGAGCTGCAGCAGCGGAATACGCAGTTCTAAGCTAGCATCTATACTGAATATTGCAATCGTTTTCATTTATTATTTCCAGCAACGCTGCGAAAGGGAAATTAACTTGTGCTGCCCTCCAACAATTAAGAACAGGGGCTCAAAAAAGCTTTAGAAAAATATCACATTTTTGGAAATCCAGTGCGAAAATACAGACTTAAAAGTTCCTCATATCGCCTCATAAAAAGTAATAAACTAATTCAGTAGATAAGTTTATAATTTTGGGAACTCGAGCTACACGTAAACAGTTTATGTTACATGCAATTCCAAATTATTATACGTTAAATGAAAATAGTGCAAACATTTTAACAAACAATGCAAGTTGAATTATTTTCTCTCTCTGTCTCTATTTTTCTTTTTTCTTTTATAAAAAAATGTTGACCCGAAGATGCTTTTAGTACTGATAAAAATCAATAAAGTAAAAAAACGTTCAAGACCTCAAAAGAAGGATCATTAAAATATTTAAACTTTAAAACAATGCTAATGAACTAGGCAGTTTTGAGAACCAAAGATTTTATTTTGTTAGAAAGTCTATGTAGTTCCAAATGCATGTTTTGTTTCTAAGTTTCTCTTTTTCCTTAGAATATTGTGCAAAAATTTACTCTAACCGAAACCGTTATAAAACAGATTTATAGTTGTTTCTGGTATGTGGTCAGATGGGAAATTGTTATTAGTCATTCTTTTTAAATTGAGAGTTTTACGCTATGAAGTTTATCTAGTTTATGTAATTCTACGAACATAATTCCAACTACAAATAATACTTATTTCTGAATTTTCGCGGGGAAGTTTTATACTGAAAATATTTTGCCTGATTTTCGTGGTTCATTGAACTTTAAAACTGATGAGATGTAAAATTTGAAAAAAAAAAAAAAAAAAATCTGGACTTCTAACATTCTGCCATCTGAACACAGATTTGTTTTGCTGAGTAGGGTCAGGTGGGAAAAAATGCGTCAGGCTCTTTAGAAAATTCCTTAAAAATTATGCAAATAATATTTTCTTTCTATACGTTGCCATTTTTATGTATTATTGACACCAGGCAACATTTTATACCCAAAATAAGGAGCAACTTCCACTCTAAAGTTACAGATACTAGCAATTAAGTGTTTTTCTTAAAAGACTCTTGACTGTAATTATCATAAAAACTTTTGATTTAAAGAAAATTAAACGGAAATACACAAAAAGTTTTTAACCTACTGCTTAGAGCACATTTTCAGAATTAACGTCCTGAAATGTTGAAGATGAAACAGCAAAAATGAAGTTTTCAGGATATTAAAACATGCGTAGGGTAAAATGGGTCATTTTTCGCATTCGATTAGGCTTAGCATATACTAAAGAGCTAATTATATTTTTTGCTTACTAACTCATGTTTTGTTGTCATCTAGGTATGTACTAATTTAAAACAAGCTATATATTGCTTTGCCATTCTTTGGTATACCAATATATAAACTTACAGTGCGAAATAATTAAACTAAATTAAAAGGCCAAAATTAAAAGCATAGCTTTTGTTTGATGAACTTCCTTCAGGAAATGTTGTTAGGAAGTTAAGCACAAGTGGCTTATTTTTCCTAAAGAAAGAATCCCTGCGCATTGCACGACCAAATCATAGAAAAACATTCTACAGAGCTGAATTTAAATCATGCAGTTGAAGGAACGGCACCAACATCAAAGATCTCAACAACAAGTGGGGCTGTTTCTTCGATATTGGAACAAGGCGAATCAAGCATGCGTTTTATTTTTATGATTATTTAAATTTCTATTGTAAGCACACTCTCTCCTATACATCAATAACAAAAAAAAGGAAAGAAGAAGCTTCAAAAGATACCAGAAGAGAAAACTACACACATGCAGAAAGAAACTTGTGAAATTTCAAGAAGTTCAACAATATTGAAGAGATAGCATAATGAAAATGCCTAATGAGATAAAAAATAAATAAAAATGATACACAAACACAAAACTAAATAATAAATAAACCTTTTCTTTAAAGGAGATTTTTAACTGAATCAGAGTACATTGATAGCAACCTTTAGCAGTTGGAAAATGGGAACAAGTTAAGTTTTTTGGGGAAAATGTCAAAAAAAAAGTATTTTTTTGCCGTCATTCTTCATCACAAGGTAGAATAACGTGCATTGAAATTTTAAAATACAGTAAAAGTGTTTTTATTTCCGGAGAGAGATGTGTGGAATTATGATTCATAGTAAACAGTGCTAGACAATCCTGGCCCTGAAATAAATCAAGAAGACAATATCACTTTCTAGAAATGCTTAAACATGCTAGTTGTTTTCTCATTAATGAACAAAAGTACAAAATTACTATTCAATAAATCTTGAAATCAAACCCTTAAAGCATTACTCATTTTACCCCACTAGTGACCCATTTTACCCCACGCTATGGCATAAAATGAGTCATTGACAACACATTTTCTAACTTATTTATCGGTATCAATATTTTGGTTTTTCCAAAATATTTCACTTTAAATGTCACGAGGAAGAGTCATTTGCATATCCTGAGCAGTGTTTTTACTTGTTGAATTAATATATTTTTTGCTGTCAAAGCTGATTGTAAAAGCGTTTTTTTTTGTCCCATTTTATCCCACCTGATCCTACTTATCTTCAAGTCTTTCTGGATGTTTGAACTTCAACATTGCTTTACATTTTGCATCTTAGAACTTTGATACTTTAGGAAAAAGCAGTTACTTTGCGGAAAAAAAATGTAAAGATTAACACTTCAAGCACTATCTACAAAATGTATTTTATACACGCTTTAGGCGTTTTATGATGATGATCTTTTCAATTTCAACGTTTTGAGCTTGGAGACGCGAAACATAAGACATTGTGCATATTCAAACTGTAATATAAATACATTAAAATTGTATGTTCGACATAAACTTTACTATAAAAAATGTATTATTTGTAAAAAAGTATTCACAAAAAATGAACTCAAAACTGCTTTAAAAAAAAAAATGAATGGGGAGCTTTTAATGCTCAAACAAAATGAATAATTACTTGCTGTTCTACGAAATTATTTGATGAGTTAACTTCCAAAAATCTCCATCGCCTAAATGTTATTCGGAAAATTATCAATTATGTAATACGTCACTTATATTTAATTATATCACTTATATTAATTTATTAAAATATACGTCACGTATATTTTGTTATTCTCTTGCTAAAAGAAAACACTTCAAGATTAACTGATATTAATTCTTGTCACTGTATCAAAACAATAGAGCGATAGGCAATTTATTTGCAAATGTACATTCAATTGGACAAAAAACTTGTATTCTATCTAAACTCAATGACTCATATTTGGGCCATTGAACATATTCATTGTCGCGCCTGAATCGAGTATTTTATTTTAATGTATGTCAGCTACATAAGTACCGCCGCACAAAGCCGCTTTATAAATTAACGCAGAAAGGTTCAACTGACTCTAGTTTAAGCCTTTGTAAGTCATATAGCTGATGCAAAACAAGTTTTTGTAGCAGCGGTTTTCAAAAGACTTTCGGGTTTCCCCTTTTGTGCGACTGCATTCAAGATGATGAATGGAGAGAATTTCTCGAACATTCATGGGATTCTCTTTCAATTCTTCTTCATTATTCAGTCCTCAGAGATGCACTAAATAAATTACTAGTGAAAAGTATTTCTGCTCTTAGAATGATGCCGTTAATCAAAGAGCAATTAAACGGATTTCGTCCTATTTTCCTTTTAATGGCGCCCCCTCTCAAACACAACTCGCATTTAAAAGGAAACACACACAGTTCAAATAGATAACTTTCAACTTTCTTTGCGAGTGTGTCACTTAAATGGAATACTTTGGTGCTCTTTTGTATCTCCTGTTGCGCTACTTCAAGTGTCGTTAATCAAATCTGCCTTTTGTTTATCAAGGGGTTGAAGTTATGGATTAAATCGGATGATTTAAGAACGGGTTTTTGTCTTTAATTTCGTTTTAAGCTTTCTTATAACAATTGCAATATATATTGCTTCTACCCAAAAAAAACAAAGAAAATACTGCTTTTTTAAGTGTGTGTGTTATATATATAATGGCACTTTAATTTTAATGGCGTCATCTCTCAAACATAACTCGCATTTAAAAGGAAACACACACATTTCAAATAGATAACGTTCAACTTTCTTTGCGAGTGTGTCACTTAAATGGGATACTTTGGTGCCCTTTTGTATCTCCTGTTGCGCTTATTTCAGTGTCATTAATCAAATCTTTCTTTTGTTTATCAAGAGGTCGAAGTTAGGGATTAAAGAATAAGATTGAAGAACGGGTTTTTGCCGTTAATTTTGATCTCTCTATTTTAATCTTTCTTATGACAATCGCAATATACTGTTTCTATAGTTTTTCTTTAAAAAAAAGGGAAATATTGTTTTTATTTCAAGCTTGTGTGTTATACAAAATGTCACTTTGCTTTTAATGCCGTCCTCCCTCAAACACAACTCGCATTTAAAACAAAACACAGTTCAAATAGATAACTTTCAACTTTCTTCGCGAGTATGTCACTTAAATGGAATACTTTGGTACTCTTTTGTATCTTCTGTTGCGCTATTTTAAGTGTCGTTAATCAAACCTTCCTTTTGCTTATCAAGGGATCAGAATCAAGGATTAAAGTATATGATTTAAGAATTAGTTTTTGTCCTTAATTTCGATCACATTGTTTTTAGCTTTTTTACGACTATTACAAAACGTCTATTGTGTCTACGCTCTTTTTTCTTCTTAAATTTAAAAAAAAGGGAAAATCTTGGTATTTTTCATTATTTATATATATATATATATATATATATATATGTATATATATATATATATATATATATATATATATATATATATATATATATATATATATATATATATATATATATATATACATTACCAAAAACAAAGTAGTTGAAAAATCATATAGAAAAAGAAAAATAAACTTCACCACACAGTTCAAAAGGCGCCTGTGGCAGCTCTTTGAAACTGGTAGCAAACATTTTTGGGAATTTTCTCATTACTTCATTTTTTCATCAAAAATTTTTCGCACAGTTTTATGCTCTGATTAAAAAAATATAGAGAGAGATAGAGATAGAGAGAGAGTTTCAAAAAACACTTTTTAAGAATCTGTCGAGAAATGAGAAAGCAATTATCTCTAACTTTTTTCTCATAAAAGGTATGCTTGAGCAGAAATTTTTCAATACCAAATTATCCACCCACGCAGTTAGAAGACCAGAAACAAATAGAAGTCTCCAAAAAAAAACGGTGTTTGATTACCTTTCATCGTAAGCAGTGAAAATGAAATATACATTTCAGCAATTAGTTTATCTGCGGATGTGCAGTAACATTAAGACTTCCGTGACGTATCTCTTGTATATTCACGAAGATATAAGAATTTGTTTGAAAAATATCGAATTTGTTCTCAAGTTTTTCTCTTATAAAATGCAGAGCTTTTCCTCAGACCTCACCAAACTCTCATTAAAACTTGAAATCAAAATAGTGAAAATGTTTATGAAATATGAAGTTTCAAAGTAATTATGTTCTTACTGCGCATACACGAAAGACAAAAATTTATAACTTACAAAATTTCATAAAAAATAGATTTGAAAACTTTAATATTATAAAACGAAATGTACTGCCAGCTAATACTACGGGTAAAAAGTGAATGCGCATTTGTTTTCTTTTAATTTTTTACTTCTTTCGCAATGATATATATTTGTTTTAATGAGCAATAACCATTCCTCAACTCTGCACTACTAACATGACATGAAAACTTGTATGGCAACTTTTAATTTTAATAGAAACACATGTTCGTTTACTTATTTATTATTTTTTCTATTTTTAACGAATGCGAAGATCATGGGATCGGATCATATGTTAAATTTTTAATCAATGTTATAAGCTTAATCCGGTCGAACTCGCAAACACAAATAGTCGCGCTGGGTACGAGTATGACCCTATCTGTTAATTTTTCTTACTGACATCAGGAACGTCATTTCGAAATTTTCCAGGGGGGGGGGGCAAAGGGTGCATACACAATGTAAAATTTACCAAAAAGTGGCAAAACCACGCCCACTTATATGCCAATACATTGATTTCCCAAAGTCAGGGGGGCAATTGACCCCCCCCCCCCCTGCCTCCCTAAATGACGGGCCTGACTGAAATTTATACATGTAACTTTTGACAAACGTTTATTGTCAATTTTTAAAATAGATATTTTTGCACATAAATTTCAAGTTGATAAAAAGTCTTCACTATATTCACATAGGTAGCAAAAAATTATTTTGAAATTGAAAGCTATTTCGGTATGCCGGGATTAACTTGAAGTTTCAAGTTTTTTAGTAAAAAAGACGATTATTTTTAAAAATGCATAAATTATGTGTAAAGCAAATAAAACTTTTTTTAAGTGTCAAAATAGACTACTTAAGGAGTACTCGTAATCTATCAATAAAAAATACATTGGAGCTAGAATTTAACTTTTAGGTTTCCAGAAATAGTTATGAAAAACTTCACATTTTAGCTAGTCAGTCTTATTTTTAGAAAATTTACCCATAGGGTGTATCACGGATTTTTTTCTTCTTTCAGAAATTCAAAACTTCAAGTTGATAAAAAGTCATCACTATATTCGCATTGTTACTAAAAAAATAGTATTTTGAAATTGAAAAATATTTAGGTCTACCGGGATTACCTTCAAGTTTCAAGTTTTTTATAGTAAAAACGACGATTTTTTTAAAAAATGTACAAATTATGTGAAAAGCAAAATAATTATTTTAGTGGAAAAATGGATCAATCTCGCTATTTCAAAGCGCTGTACTCTAATGTTTGTACTATTAATACAATAATAAAAATGATTCTGCAGGATGTGTAAATAGTCTAAAAATACTTCTGACTAGCAAAAATGTGAGGTTTTTCATAACTATTTCTGGAAACCTAAAAGTTAAATTTTAGCTCCGATGCATTTCTTGTTGCCTACTCTTTAAGTAGTCCAATTTTTGCACTTAATCATTTTTGCTTTACACATAATTTATACATTATTTAAAAAAAATCATCGTTTTTACTAAAAAAAACTTGAAACTTCCATGTAATTCACGCATATCTAAATATTTTTCAATTTCGAAACGAATTTTTTTTGGTAACTATTTGAATATAGTGACAACTTTTAACCAACTTGAAATTTTGAATTTCTAAAAAAAAAATTCATGACCCTAATACATAATAAGACTCTAATACATATTTGGAGTGAACCTTACACTGTTTACTGTGTAAGGTTCACTGTGTCATTTAACATACTTTATTTTTTCTTTTTGGATTTGGTTTCCAGCTGCAGATAGCCATTTAAAAAAATGAATGCATTTTTTTAACAAATTAAAAAAACAGCTACTGGCAAGTACTCTTGGAAGAAGAATTTGGAACTTCTGTGCATTGTAAAACATTGTAGTAAAAGCAAAATACCACAGGAAATATTGTGTTTTATGTTCATCTATGAGAATTGGCTTATGCATTTAAAAAAAAAAAATAAATTTACATCAATAAAAAAAGCAATTTATGCTTGCTCTAAGTTTTCATTATTATGTTGGTAGTGGGGACATCCGGAATGGTTATTTCTTGTCAAACGGTTTTTTTTTCTTTTTATCTCCAAAGAATCACCTCTGATGAAGTATTTTTATGTATGTATAAATTTTAGCTCGAAGTTTCTAGTTGCCATTATATGAAATATATCGATAACAAAAATTAAAACACTATGTAAAATATGTTTTCCTATTTTTGCATAATAGAGAAAGTTTAGTCCTTAACTAACCATATTGTGGGAAATTAATAGTGTCTGTAACAATCTTGTCTATATCATCGAAGTAGACACCATTTTTAACCGAACTAATGTGTGTATTACCGATGTTTTTTCGCAATTATTTATTAGTGGATTGGGTTTGCTGTTAATGTTTATAGTACAAAGATTAGTTTAAACATATCGCTTTTTCTGTCAAACGGTCTCATGTTTTGAAATTAGTTTACTTTTAAAAAATATGTTTCACAAACATTATTTACTCTCTAATACTTGATTTCTTGAACAAAACTATATCTGCTTTTTTCTTTCCATTTTCTTACTTCGATTTTCGAACCTCTGATTGCAAATACTGCTCTTAAAAAATATAATTTTATTTTTAAATAGGAAACTTAGTAAAAATGTTGTACAAATCTCCCTTATCAATTGTATTGTCTTGAATTAAATAATTTTTCGGTTTATTTTAAGAATTTTATTTTATTTGGAATTTAAAGATTATTAATCTACTTGCATGCTTGTAAAAAAATGATCACCCCTATTTAAAATATTTACTAATTTTAATTAGTTTCAAATTATATTATTTATGTTTGAAAAAAGCTCACATTCAGTGCAAATATTAATTTATTCTGAGTAAGAATGTTTTCTTTTTAAATATAAAAGCTAGTGAAAGATTGATTTATTTTTTTTTATTTCTTTTAACTTTCAGCTAATACATTTTAAGAAAAGATAGGAAAATGAAAGAGAAAAGTTTGGTACAGAAGGCGGTAAAAATTTAACTTCTAAAGAAATTAAATTTATTTCAGTGTAATGTAAGTCATTATTTCAGCTAAATTTTATATATTTTTAAATTTATCAAAAAAACTTTAAATTTACCATTACAGTAGTAAAAATATTGAAGATTTAAGCTTTTATTTTACTTTCATATTTTCACAAAAGTGTTATTTCCTCCTCAATCTATTGTAAATAATTCCCGTTTCTAAAAATCTTTTCAAACATACATTTTCAACCTGATATTTATGATTTCTATACCTATCAACATAAATTACAATTTTTGTGAATATTATACTGTGTAGAATTATTTGTCTATTTACTGTCTCTGCAGCTGCCTTCTATGACGATAAATAGGAAAGTTAGTGCTATGCTACCGTGCTAAGCACAAAAGTGGTATGTGCAGACGGTCTACAACTCAGATATTGCTGTTTAAAATTTTTTTTTCCAAAGATATTTTGTATACTGGTTACAAACAGTGTTTAATGGACGGAAAAATAATAAAAAAAATATTATGTAAAAAATAATTTTTTTATTAAGGAAAGAAAAATCGTCCCTTAAAAGTTACGATAGACCCCAGAGGGTACATACTTTTTTTACTAAAATTATTTTCTGCCTACGATATAATATTTAAAAAGACATTTTATAAGAAGAAATAAAATCAGCAATTAACATAAACTGGGAAGCTGGGAATAACTTTGAAAACTTAGCTTTTTTTCTTGAGATTGTGAACGATGTCATTTTTGATAAAGGTCATATTAAAACTGCTACAGAACACACTTTACAATGGTTATATGCTGCAATCTGTTAATAACGAATTGAAACAATACCAAGGTACTCATTGAACACTATTATTTGGTTGAAATGTTCATTTTGGGGAAATTCAGACCCTTTTTTGGACCGTCCCTAAAAAGGGACGCTTTAAAGTTTTGCGCCTCCATTTATTTGATTCAGGAGGTACTTTTTGAGATTTTTTTAAAAAATATTTCCCGGTTTCAAATGACTATAAAACTTTGGAGACAGGTAGGATACATCACTAAGAACCACCAGGTGACAATAACTCAATTTTGTTAAAAAGTGCAGATACGACTTTTGTGCTTAGCACGGCAGTATGCACCGACACAGTGTCTCAATAAGAACGATGAATATATAGAGATGGGTGTTGTACCTAAAAAAAAAAGTTTTTTTTTTTACATTGGTTTTCCTTTTGTTATCGATCGGACCTTGAATGAAAAAAAAACAGCGTATCATACAATTTGTAACATATTGATTACTTAGTTTTGTTTTTAATAAACCGCCAGATTGCAGCATTTCATTTTCGGTAAGTGAAAAAACACCTTGGTAGTGGTCTCTGTTTTTTTTTTTTTTCTAATTATTTTTCTAATTATACTGTCGGCCCCACTTCAAAGGAATACTGTCGGTTCCAAGAAATAGTATTCGATTAAGCGGGCTATTTGTTTAAGCGGTGATCTTTAACATTGCATCTATAGCACGGTTCCGAGATATTTTATTCGTATAAGCGAGGTATTCGTTTATCCGTTACCAGATTAAGCGGGGACGACAGTAATACTAACGACAGGACAAATGTGGCGGATTTTCGGTACGTTATGGGGAAATTTTTTTGAGCTATGACAAATTGGTATTTATTTCAATTTTGGGCCTCAAATGTCGTGTAAACTCTTTTTTCAGATTAGACTAGAAGTTTGCCAACGGGTAGGTGCCCAGTGCTCCACCTCCGCGTAAGCCCATTAAAACCTGCTCATTTGCTTGGTAAAACCCATGTCTGGCACACATAAAGCACACACACACACATACATACATACATACACATACATACATACATACACACATACATACATACATACATACATACACACACACACTAACACGCACACATACCAAAACACACATACACGCTAACACACGTCTACACACAAACATACACACATTTCAGCATTGCGAAAAACTTAATTTAAGTTCAAGATGTCCTTATTCAAATTATTTATTCTGTTTTATTTATTTATTTATTAGTTCATCTGCGTTAATGAAATCGAGAGATTCATTAATACATTTTCGTTATCTTTATAGGTTTCATCTTTTGCCGTTATTTTTGAAGTTTACAGAGTAAGTATTTCCTTCATGCCACGTGCGACCATAAATGACTACTTGTCTAAATAAAAATAAACAGAAAATGAAAAATATCTCTCGAGGTGATTAAACAGGTTCCACAATGGCTTATTATTTTAAATATTATTTCTACCAAGAAAAATCTTTTCTAAAAGAAAATAGCAATAAAACTAAATGCTGTTTTCGAAAAACTAACATTTTGTGAGTTTTAAAAACGCCTAAATGAACCATTTAAATAACACTTCCTTATTTAAAAAAAGCGCTATTTTGAAAGCACTCACATCTCCAAATGATTCCTTCATTTTTATGTAACAACATGGATTAAGAAATGCCAATAGAAATGAAATAAAGAATCAGTTTTTCTCTTCTTTATTATGCTGAAGGATAAATCAAATGTTTGTTTTTGGGTAAATGGAATCAAGACATTGTTCCCGAAATCATGATTTGTAAAAACTGCAAGAAAGCTGCCAAAAGCAAAGTAAGTATTTATTTTTGAAGGATCTTCGCTTCAAGAGTAAGTATTTTTCTCTTTAGCAGTAAATTTGCTTCAAGAAAGAATGCAGAGGGTTGTAAAAATAATCAAATCTTAAAGATCTCTACATTCCGAAGTTGCCGAAATTGGTAAAGGAATTTTTCCTCGAGAATAGCAGTTTTTCTTTTTTAAAGAAAAGGTTTTTTTTTTTGCTTTTAATACTGCAGTTCCGACAGTTTTCTTATTTAAAAATAAATGGAATTACTTCAAAATTGCTTTCTTAATTAATTAAGTTCTTGCTAAATTTCAAATGCAAAAAAATAGGGTTCGTTTGATTAAATGAATACAAAATTTTTGAGCAGCAATACTTCATATTTGAAAAACTATATTTGAAAAAAACTTTGCTACATTGTTTTACTGTATTAATGGTAATTGAAAATTATTTTATTGATCTTGAATAAAAAAGAAATGATCAGTTTGCCGAGATTCTCATAGACATTTAATTTCGCGTTTTTACTAATAAGTTAAAGTACGCATTTATGCTAAGTAAACTGAAGTTGCCATTGAATTATTTAGTTAATAAATAAAAAGGATTTCTTTTCGTATGAATTAGTTATTCGGGGTTCTTGTGAGCACTAAAGTAAAATATTAGTGATAGTATTTTTGTAGAAGTATTAAATGCGAATACCCTGATACAGAAAACTTTACGAGATATCTTTCAAGAATACTTTTGAAAAACCGAGATATTTTATTTAAATATAATCAATAATGAAAATATTTTGGAGTTTGACGAAACACAAAATTTATATTCCTAAGCAGTTTCATAGGTATTTGCTATTTACCTTTGCAAATTTTTGCAACTGTGCACTCTAGTACAGAGATGAGCCGCGAAACCACGATTTTTTTTTTCAAAAACGTATCCCATGATATTTAGTTAGAAATAATGAGGGAAATTGTGATTAAATGTTTATTCTTTCAGTGAACACTTTTACTGCTTATTAAACGACATAAAACGAGTGTATTTTTAAAATAGTGTCGAGCAAATTGATCGACTAATTATACTGACATAAATATCCAATCACTTCACTCGTTATATCTTTTACGAAATTTCGGGACAAGATACTTCATGAGTGTAAATAAGCTTTCACTTAAGGTTTAAGTTAAGACCAAAGAGGAAAAAAGCACTTAAAATAAATTGAAAAAACTTATGCTTACCATTTTCCTCTAACATTGAAAACCGCTCTAACTGTTGTGTTTAGTCAGTTATACTTCAAAATGCTTGTGTTTTGAGTGTTCGTGAAATTGAAAAAATTCAACCGAACCAACTATTAAGAGAAAAGGTTAGACAAATCCCTATATGACTGTCTTTTCTAATTTGAGGTACCTATGTTTTTATACGTGCATCCCACATCTGCGGCGAAAGAACAAATTGTCTAAAAGTTAATTCTTTATGTTGAGAACAGAAACAGGAGTTTTAGTTGTAGTTGTGAAATTTTTTGTTGTTTGCTTCTTGATAGAGTTTTTTTTTTTTAAATACTACTGTAATCATGTTGTACCGTTCCTATATGTTTTAAGTAGTATCTTAATACGCTACCATTTTTTCGATATTAACATGAAGTCTTTTTTTTTTCAGTAACTATTTGATTTTAAGCATAATTAATTTATGCAAATCAGATTATAGAAGCACTCAATATGGTGTAGAGCATACTATTGAGCTAAATACGCAGTAAGGGAAAAAAACGTTTTGTCAAATAAATAAATAAATATTTATAATAGGGAAGACCGGGGCTAGTTGGCATAGATTTTACTTCTCGATTTTTCTAATTTTTTCTGTTATACTTATGGTAAAAGTAATTTATGCCTCTGATAGGGTAACATCTTGGCTACAAAAAACCACTATTAACATCATCTAAAATTCTCTGGGAAGCTCGTGAAAAATATTTTTCGAAGGCTCCTCAACAGTGCCAACTTACCCCGGAGTCTGGGTAAGTTGGCAGATGCATCGGGGTATATTGGGATAACATTGTTTCAAATGATAAATTTGCAGCAATATAACAATTTTTATTTTAAATTTGCAGCAATATAACAATTTTTATTTTAAATTTGCAGCAATATAACAATTTTTATTTTAAAGTATTTATTTAAATAGATTATAAGGTAATATCTGCACCTCAGAACCAGACTAATGTAATTCCATTTTCGTCATTTTTCAGTAGAGGGGAAAAACGATTGTCGAATACATGCAAAGGATGGGACTTGCGCTCTTTTCACGCTGCTAAATAATTGTGAAGGAATTTGTTTTATAGAATACTGTTTTAATGAGTCGATGTGGAATAAGATTCTACACACAATGAAGCAAAAAAGTGAAAATGGAAATTTTTGGACTTACTAAGTTCTGGTTCAGAGGTACAGATATGTCAAAATAAAGTTTTAAAACACATGTAGGAGCATTGCATGTAGGTTACAAATGTTTCATGTCAACTGCAAATGATGGGTTTTTACTCATCTGAATGGAGAGGTAATCTTCCCCAGAACTTTGTTGTTGGGGTACCAGATTGCGTCGGATTGCTCTGGTCACTTCCAATACTTTGTAATTTTTACCATACTGGAGACTGAAAAGTCCTCGTAATCGACTTTAAATATTTGCCCTGAATATTTGCGGGCCCCGTACTTCACTACCCCATACTCAACTAATCAACTCCAACAGCAGCATTTAATGCTATCTCATCTGCAGGTGGGGCTGTGTAGGAAGGTTGGGGCAGACCAAATCCAGTAGAAATGGCTCATTTTTATTCTCATCATTGCAATGAGGAAACAAGAAATCATAGCTATCCTCATTATCAGCTATAGTATCAGAGAAAGGCTCACCAGTTTCAATGCTACTAATAACTTCCTTGTTTAAAAGTCTCTTTATGATTATTCTTTGATTTCGCGGTCATTGTTTTTGTTTTCTTTCTTTGTCCCATCAACGTTAAGTGTTTTTATTTTATTTTCTCAGCTTTTCCTTTTGCAAGTTATTTTCAACTGGAGTGTCGATTCGGAATGTATAGTACCTCCTCTTTACTTCTCTGGTTGTCCGCTTTCGTCGCTCTGCTTTTAGAAAAGGCTGAATGCCTTCAGGGGTCACAAGTCGGACATGTTTCAAAGGAGCGGGTTGTACTAGTGGGGATTGAAGGTTCACTCCTTTCAACGCTAGCAATAGGGACATTTTTAAAACTAGTACTACCCCTAACCAGTAGTAGGAACATTTTCAACACCAGCATTACCCGTACTAGTAGAAGGGACAGCAGGTAGGTCTGTGCAGGTATCTATAACTATTCGATGTCATGTCAACATCATGGTGGGGTAAGTTGGCATAGATCGTTGGCCTATGCCAAGATATCCCAAGCAGACAGTGCCAACTAGCCCCAAAGGCATTTTCTGGAAAACATGGCTGCCCTGCCCAGAATGCAAACGACTGGGAATCCAGTAACTACATCAGTCCCCATGTTATTAGTCACTGTATCCACCATAAACTTGGAGTACTTGAATAACAATTTTAAGGGTACTGAAAAACGAAAAGCAATTCGGAAAAAAAAGATTACTCACCAGAAGGAAAAACACACAAAAAAAATCCATATTCTTCGAACGCACAAAAGCAAGACACTAAAACTTGTGGATGACGCAGCAGGTTGCTAAGTATGTCTCATCACGACGGTAGCGCTGTGGGCACTGTGTACTAGAAAATAAAGTCTCAGTGCCAACGTACCCCTTATGCAAATAGTCCCGGTCTCCCCTACAGTTAAAATGGTGCTGCTCATTGCGCAAGGTCATCTGAAAATTATCATTGACGAACCCGGGACTGGGTGTCAAAAATGCCCCAAATAAGGATGTACACGTACAGACTGCGATAGTAATCGAGCGAAGTATGTATTTGTATTAAATTTTGTTACTTTTATTTGTATGTATTTGTGTTTGTTTAAGGCTTTGTTTATTTGTGTTGTATTTGTTTAAAGTGCAAATAAGTGGTTTATGGAATAAAATGAGTTATTTTTTAGTATTATATTTGTGGTTAATCGTAATAGTACGCTTTATGTATAATGAAACCTTTTGTTGCTTTTTTGAAAAATTATAATTTATAACTTAAATTATTGGTTTAAACTTTTAACTGAAATCCTGATTCTAGATTCTTGAAATTTATTTTACAATCAATATTTTTCTGAATCGTGTTATTTATAAGTGTCAAAATTAAAAATTACCCTATATTTGGTGTGTGTGTGTGTGTGTGTGTGTGTGTGTGTGTGTGTGTGTGTGTGTGTGTGTGTGTGTGTGTGTGTGTGTGTGTGTGTGTGTGTGTGTGTGTGTGTGTGTGTGTGTTTTAATTTTAATATTTATATTTGCAACTATGTGTCTTAGAAAGGAGTAAATAAATTAAATAACACTTTAACATGTGTTCCTTCAAGATGCTTCCAAACTGCACATTATTTACGAAACAGAAGATCTAGTTATGTACTTTAATATTCAATTTGAGAGCGGTCATTTAGGAAGCAACCAACGCACATTAAGTTAATAGGATAAGGGAGTTCTTGAAGCGAAAAGATAGCTGAGGTTTCAAGCATGGAACATTGAACTAGAAACGAGTCACACATTTCCTCATGTCATATAATCATGTATTATATTTCAAATACAAATATGATTCTATTTTACATTGTTTGAACAAAGACTGCTTTCAGGAAAACTTTATCGGGTAGTGCAACGGAATGACATTTGTGGTGAAAAAAAAAAGAAACTGATTGCAGTGAAATCATTTTCATTAAAACTGACTTTTTTTTTCTTTGCGTCGCATCGTTAAAAAATTAAAAATAGGAAAAAGAAACAGAAAAAAATTGTTTTATTCTATTTTTTAGTTTGTGACGGAATCTTATTTTTGTTAACCAAGCTTTTTGACTTTTACGTACAAAACATTATTTCTGTGAATTACGAATATGTTCATATTTTAACTGTTAACTACCTTAAAGAAATAGAAGAAACAATGAAAAACTTAGCTTGATTTTTTTTCACAGTAGACTGAAATCATTAAAGTTCATTTATTTTGACCGAAATGAAAAGAATTTTTCAAGTCCATCTGTTGCAATGAAGCGACCATACTTTTAGTGAAATAAAAAACATCATTGCAATCGATTTGTATAAAATTAATGAATGAAGTCTTAAAGGACAAGGGAAAATATAAGGGACATAATTTATGCATCTTCTATGCTATTAAAATCTGTTCGCGTCCGTCTGTCTGCATGAAGCTTGAACTTCTCAAAAACCGCTGAGAGTAGAGAGTGGAGGTGCCATTCGATTTAAAATTTTTCAAGGAGAACAATAAGACCAACCGCATAATTGTGCGACTTTAAATTAGCTGAGATATTAATTACAACGTTAATTAATTTTTTTGAACTTTTTAAAATTCAAGACTTTAATTTCGTTCCGTTGCCATTTTAAATACCTGTTACAACACAGTTCTAACAATTGTTTTTCGTTCGGAATTTTTTTCTCACTAATAAAATTATAAATTAACTTTTTTGTTATTTCTCTATTATTCTAATTAATGACTTTTATTTTTTTCTTTTGCCATTTTTAAAATGTAAATTAAATTCTGGTTGATGTTTTTAGCAGGGACTTTTTTTGAGTGTAATCAATATTTATTTTTGTTGCCATTTTGAATATGTATAAACAAACAAAATTCTAATTGATGTTTTAAACAGGGACGTTATTTGGCTGCGATTCAAATATTAAAGCAACGTTTTGGTTTAGAATTTTACAATTATTTTTGCATTAACCCATTAATGCCAGACTTTGTTTTTTTAACGATATTTTGTATACTGGTTACAAACAATGTTTAATGGACAGGAAAAATAATTAAAAAAATATTATCTAAAAAAAATTGTTTTGTTAAGGAAAGAAAAATCGTTGTTAACATAATGCAAACAAAGCTTGTGTGGATAATTCCGCTTCCATCATATTTTGAATAAAAATACAGGCATGAATATTGTTTAGTATATGAATATTGTTAATCAAACTATCAAAATCTCATTTAAAATAAATATTACAGTCCGTAAATTACAATAACATGAATGTTTCTCGAAATATTATTCTGTATTGGAGAAAAAGAGTGAAACGTTAGCTGAGAAATAAGGAAATATTGTCAAAAGATCCTCATAAAAACCGAATTTTCAAGATAAAAAACTCACTGCGCAGCTGTCAAAAAAGGTGGTCGGAATATTGATGTATCTTTTCATCAACTTCGTCAAAGAAAAAAAAATTAACCATATTTTCCCCTCTTTCTTGAATATAACCTTATTGCTATTCAAGACACTCTTCTGCGACTTCGAAGACTCAGGCATGTGCAGACAATTGTACAGGTTGCAAACGTAATGCATTTTGAGTTGAACTTAAAAACTGAGTGAAAACTAACACTTTAGCTGTTTCATTGTTCTTCTGGTGATCACTTGTTATAATTAACACAAGATATTCGATAAAAATATGCAACACAAATTATCTTAAGACGTCGTTAATCTAGACATGTTTAGGTTCAATTATTCTAACATTAATGAATTGAATAAAAATGACATTTAGAAAAATCTAATCCAAAACTAGAATATATTATGTGTTTATCCTTTTTGAAAGAGAAGCGTAAGTGAAAGTATTATTGAATAGTGGACTATAGAGTTTCCGATAAGTTGGTCAGAGACGTTAAAAATAAATTCATCTTTTTGGGATAACAGGTTAGGGCACATTGCCCTTAGTTGAGTTTGGTTACTTAAGGAGGTTGGAATCGTAGAAAATCTAAAAAAATGGTGAGAAATGTATCCAGAAAAAACGAGACAAAGTCACTGTACTCTACAAATTGCTGTTATTCCATGAAGCTCTCGTTTTTACTGTTGATGTTGTTAGATGACAGTTAGATAGATGTGAGGTTATATATGTACAGGAACGAGTAAAAGGGTAAGAAGAAACTTGAAGGAATATACGAATTGCAAAAAAACTTAAGAAAACAGGAATACGAATGTTAAGGTTGCATATTTGAAAATATTTATGTATCTTTCTAATTAAAAGACTTTTCTGACCAAATGCAGTTTTTTTCTCTACTTTTGAGCCCCGCACTTTGTACTAGGCTGATCTGTCATGGATTTACCATCAGCCAATAACTGGCTATTATGTGCTATATTAATGCGAAGGTCATTAGTTCGAAAAATCTCGCTTCGTTGCTATATATTCCTCCGCAGAATTCTAATCCAAATTTAAATGAATATATAATGTAAACTTCTTAAAGGGTATATGAGCTACAGTTCTGCTGTTGTTAAAATCAGGAAAAAAAATACATTAATAGCAAGCAAAGTTTTTAAAATCTTATTTTGATATCAAATAAATTTTTGAATTACTTGTGTATGAATGACATGAAAACATGCATGATTTTTTATTAGTATTTAATACCATATAAACAGTAATTGGTTAAGCATATTTCCTAAGTAACATTTATTATTTTTAAAACATTATTTGTATGAAAATGATATACATAATTGAAATTAATCGTTATGGAATTATAGTCTACTATTCAGAAGTGAAAATGTATGATTTTATTTGTTATTTTGCTAGTGAATATGGTTAATATTTTAGCATTCACATAATTTTCGAAAAGCACTAATTATAACATGTTGACCAAAATATCGCTACAAAAAACGATTTATTATCATATATTATCTTAGTTCTCTTAATAATAGGGTATAAATATAATATTTTCCTTGTGTTGTTCCATTTTCATTAACTCATGCTTTTCTTACCTGAGAATAAAATTACTAAAGCTGAATATTCTTCCAAAGAACACTATGCACCGTCGTTTCGATGGGATGAGAAGGTATATACAAATAACAAAGTACGTGGTCCATTGCAATCTATATTCGTTCTGTTGAAAATTACAACACTTTAATCTTATAAATTTTATATGAATACCAGTGACAGTTAATATAGAAAGTACCGATTTTTTTTTTCACGTTTTATTATTTGCTGGGGCTTTTTTTATTTATTTTTTTCTTGTTTCTCCCAATCTCTGAGGGGAATTGGTTTGATAATTTAAAATGGGTTCTCTTTAATTTATTTTGTTTATATTTTGTTCCATTATGGAGCTCCATGACCACATAATTTGTTCTTTTCTCTAATATTTTCTACACGACACACACATATTTGTTAATTTAAGCACTTAAATAGGTACTTTGGATTACCTCTTGGATTATTGCTTAAATTATGCCAATAGAACTTATTGCCATCGGGTTCATACAAGTTACCCTTTTTTTCGTTACTAAATACTGTTAAAAGCCATTTGTAATCATACGACACCAGTTGGCTACCAGTTTGAGCGTAGAATTTGTTGGTGCTTTTGATTTAAAGGACTGACGTTTTTGTTAATTTTTAGCAATGAAATGCAATTTCTCGGCAGTAGGTAAATATTATGAGATCTTTCATTTCAATTCAGTAACTCATTTTCACGAGTCCTACTTTTATTTCCCGTATGCAATACATCAGAAATTGCATTTTCTACATCATCGTGCGCAGGCAATTCTTTATTGGTTTTATGGTCAGTTAAATCGTCAAATAAATTGCAGCTACTCCTATGATGTTTATGAGAACAAAACCCTAAATTCCATATGAAATTCCATAATTTTAAAGAATGTCTTTTAATCCAAGACGCACAAAACATCGGCCTTGATTTTTTAATTCCTTTTTTTTTTTCCTTTCCACACTTGAATGACAGTTGAGAACATTATGTTCTCAGTTGCTAAGTAAACATTTTTTAGCTTTTAAATCGATGAAAGAATACTTTTTTGCAACAATCAAAAAATCATACCTAGAAGTGGGGGAATGAGGGGCAAAGTGAAATAGTTAAGATAACACGTCTGTTTCAGAATGAATAAATTGGAAATTTGTTTAAAAAATCAGTGTACATAAAGAAGAACTAATGTATTTCGTATTCCATACCAACTCACCTGAAAAAAGAAAAGTTGGTCGCACGACCGACTCGGATTTTCTTCAAATTTAACACACAGGTTAATTTTATATAGAGGCTTAATATTTTGACTAGATATTAATATTTTGACGAGGCGGACAAACTTTGAGGGCATGCATCTCAGAAAATAAGTGGAGCAGGAACCTAAAAATTTGGGCTTTTACATGCCTCTATATAATCAACTTGTGTGCCAAATTTAAAGAAAATCTTAGGCTCCC
>JAXGGA010016108.1:0-27437 GCA_038373865.1 Uloborus plumipes | reverse complement strand
CAATTCGAAAAAAACTTCGCTGTGTAAAAAAGTATAAACTTCGAGTTTTAAAACAAAGTAAACTTCGAGATATTGAGGGAAAAATAAACATGGAATTGGATGACAACGGATCTCAGGAGCCCAAGTAAAATAAATGCCGAGTATTGTAAAATATTCGAAGTTTATTGCGAATCCGATCGGCTTCATTGCGAAAAAGATGGGTAGGTTGGAAAAAAAAAGAGAAACTTTAGAGGTATATCTCAAAATACTATTGGGCTAAGAACGCTGGTTTTGAAATTCATATTGTTAGCACAATTTTTACTCTACTGTTAAAAACTGTTAATGTAAATATTATTGAAAAAATTATTTGAATACATTGAAATCACTAAAAAACTAAAGTAAAGGGTAAAATTTCGCGGTTTTTTTCGATTTATGGCAAGGTTGCGTTCGGCGCTCAAGATCACAAACATGGATTTTTTTATTCGCTCAACATCCTAAAAAACTTAGCAAAAATTAGGATTACCCGATTTGACACACAGTACACCCTCTTTTAGGTGACAACCGACAAGATTACTGGACTTTTGAATGGAAACACGATACTTAGTCCTCGGAAGATATGCTTCGAAGTTAAGATACTACGTTTTTCCTTTTCATCCTCATCATCTTTTTCTCCTCTATATCCACTCCATCGAAAATTGATACCTTTTCAGAGCAATCCTAAATTTTGGGGAGTGTCTCTTAAATTCCAGGACTGTATATATAGTTCAAACTACAACAATAACTAACAACAATGAAAATGGGTAGGAACGAGAGTTGCAGGGTATAGATTTCAGGACGTAGAGGAAAACGTAACGGCTCAACTTTGAAGCATACACTGCAAAAAAAATGAACTGATGTTTTTACAGTATAATACTGACAGCCGAAGTTCCAATGTAAAACTGTAAAATGCACAGTAATAAACCGTAAAACTCGCAATTTTGCAGTTTCTTACTGTAAATTTAGAAATTTTAGTTTATTGCCGTAAAATTTGACTGTATTATACTGTAAAAACAACAGTATAATACTGGCTGCGGAGGTTCCTGTTTAAAACTGTAAAATACACTGAAATGAACTGTTAAATTTGCAATTTTTACAGCTTATTACTGTAAAATTAGCTGTATTATATTTTAAAAGCAACATTCATTTTTTAGTGTAGAGGAATTCAATGCCTGTTTTCAGAATTTGTAGCGCCGCTCACAAAAGTGTTTGAATACCGAAGGTGACTATTTTGAGGTCTATTAAAAGTAATTTTGCTTTTTATTGCTCATTCAGTTGCATTTTCCCAGTCCTGGAATTTAACCCATTTATGCCCAGTAGCCTAAAAACCGAACTCTTGTTAGTTACTGCATACAAAAACCTGTAATGGGTATATCATTTCACTAAAGCTCTTTTTCACAAGTTAAATAGTTCTTCTTCTTGAAAAAGCCAGTTAGAACCACTATTTGGACATCAGAATATTTATTGACAGCTATTTTCAGACAAATCAGTCAAGCAACGATCGAGCATGGGTACACTGTTAAACATTTTCCTGAAATTTTACGTTAAAAGTTACTAGCATCCATATTGCCAGTAACTATTACCGTAAAATATTTTTACTGTAATATTTTATGGAAGAGAAAACGAGAATTAAAAAGCGCGAGATACGAATGACAAGAATTGAACCCGGGACCTAATTTTTTCACACTGCTTTACTATCCACGGTACCAGATGAGACACATCAGGATAGCGGAAATAGGGTATCATATGCATCTCACAGTAAGTCACGTGGTGCTCAATTGGCGCTGCAATTGCAATTTTTTTATCGGTAAAATTCACTGCAAGAAAAATTCTGTACCGTAAACGCTATATTTTACATTAACATTTACCATAAAAGCTTCCTGAATTTTTAACAGTGTAGCCATAGAAAGTAAGTCTTTTTTGCGAACTAATTTTTCATAAAATTAAACTATTTTAAAATGATTTTCTCAAAATTGATCACAGATGCCTTCTGTAATGTTACTTTGTAAAAGTAAAGTCAAGTAAGGACGTATTTTGCTCACATATCTGCAAAATATCCCATAAACAGGACGTTAAATAACTTAATGAATATGGCAACGGCCAACTATTTTAAGCCTAAAATGTATGAAAACCATTCCAAGTAAGAGTTTTAAGCAGATAAAAATTGAAAAAATTGTTAAAAAAACTTGGGCATAACTGGGTTAATACACTCATTGTATATTCCCTATATGCAAAGGTTTGAGTATGCTCGTCAACTGCGTCTTACATTTCATGTGTGAAAAGTTCAGAAAAATTCTGCCCACGTTTTTAATTAAATTTTACCGTCTGAATGTCTTTAAGGCTCAAAATTCAGATGAAATGAAACCTTTAACTCATTTACAGAGAGTAATTTTCATTAACTTCATGAATAAATGTGATTCTTCATATAGATGGAGATACTTTTTTCTCTAAGAAAATACGTGGAAATGAAATTATTAAGTTACTCTGCAGCCCAGCGATCCAGAAAATTGAAAGCACTTTAATTTCTTCGTTAAGTGCGGTGTAAATTTTTCATTTAACAAAATCTCGATTTTATGCGCTAAAACCCCATCACTATTTTCTAATTTGATTGCAATTTGTAAAACTTTATTTCAGTATTAGTGACTCCAGTTACGTTATTTTTCCGTTTATCAACCCTTTCTTTTTCCAACCCTTTTTTTTTCACCATAGGTTTGTGAACCACCCTAGTCCATATGCATCTTGCATGAAAATATTTTTAAAATAAACTAAATAACATTAACAGTTCAAAATTTACTCATTTGAGCAATTATTCAACATTGTAAAATTGTAAAACAGCAGTCGAAAACTTTGTTCTATGAAATGAGTAAAAATAGACAACGTTTAAAAAGTACAAATACGAATAAAAGAGTTTAAAACTCAGCAAACAGCCGTTTCGGGGCTATAAACTGCAAGCCCCATCATCAGTGCATAAAAATAAAAATTAAAAGAGGTTCACATGCCAAAGACTGACAAGTGAACCAACTGACTGACCGTTCACTTGTCAGTCTTTAACATGTGAACCTGTCTATTTTTTATTGTTATTATTATTATACACTGATGATGGGGCTTGCAGTTTATAGCCCCGAAATAGCTGTTTTCTGAATTTTAAACCCTTTTATTCGTGTGTAATTGTACTTTTTAAACATTGTTTTCTTTTACTCATAATTATTCAACATGATGAACATTTTTCTAAAAATGTATTACTTCACTAATCTTAATTATGATAGCAAAAAATATCAAAAATAAATACTTATTTTACCAAAGTTTTTTAAAGAACCTGCACAATAAGGATTAAAAGTATCTCAGACATTGTACATATTTCTCGTATAAATAAAGTTAAAGCAAAAAAGTTACATTTGTTACATTAAAAAAAAAAAACAATCCTATGCCTTATGACAAAATCTTACAGCCTTTTGATGGGTGATTGGGAAATTTCTTCAATGAAGCTAACATTTTTTTTCAAAACTACAACTAAATCGGGAGAGGAACAATCGTTTGTAAGAACTGCTCATCTAGAAAATTGAAATCCCTTGTAACTTCCTCGTTAACCACCGAAAAGAATTCTATTTACCAATGTGGAATTCTGTCGTAGAAGTTTTTTGCGGGTTAGCGGAATACTTTTCTCTTTTAATAAGCCAGATATTAGTGTCGCTTGGCCGAATGTGATTTTTCAGATAATAACTTCCACTTGAAAGGACGGCATTTAAAACGAATCAGAGTTTTCAGTTATTTGTTACTTAAAACGGACGGAAAGAAGTCTTAGATTGAGTTTAATAAATTTGATGAGGGTTTTTGACCGAGAAAATGTAACTTCTCGGCGTAATAAAACTTAATTCTAAGTCCTGGTAACTCTTAATTTATATTCATACACTGTAAAAAACGAATGCTGTTTTTACAGTATAATACAGCTAATTTTATGGTAATAAATTGTAAAAATGGCTAAATTTACTGTAATAAACTAAAATTGCTAGTTTTACAGCAATAAACTGTAAAATTGATAATTTTCAGTTTACTACCGTGCATTTTACAGTTTTAAACTGGAACCTCTGCTGTCAGTACCATACTGCTGTTTTTACAGCATAATACGGATATTTTTACTGTGATAAACTGTAAAATTGATAACTTAACAGTAAAAAAACTAAAATTGCTAGTTTCAGTTTGTTACTGTCAATTTTACAGTTTTAAATTGGAATCTCGGTTGCCAGTATTATACTGTAAAAACAACAGCTCATTCTTTGCAGTCTACGATTAAATGCTGTTTTGTGGGAGCAAAGTGATGGATTTTTAATTCAAAAGCTCGGTACAAGAAATGAACGGCGCCATTTCACAAACTTTCAGGAATCACAAAAAGTGTTTTAAAAATTCATTTTTAAAGATTTGCTTTATACAGTAACCCCTCTTTATAAATCACGATTCGTTGTGTCGTTCATTTCGACATAAAGCGCTTTTATTTTGTTCAAAAAATTTTTTTAAAAAAAGTTGCTTTACATTTGAAGCCGGAAGGTGCGGAGAGTTTCATTTATCAGAAAAAGTATTCCTTTTTTAATAACAAAAGTGGCATAGTTTCCATGCACTTATTCGTGGCAAATTAAGCAACTTTCGTACCGTATTCTAATATAAAACAATAAAATATTTTAAATTATTATTATGTACAATTATTAATTTATTTATTTAGTTTAAATGACAAATTGGAAAACGAATTTTCTTTGCCTTTTATTAAGAAAATCGCTCTAATATAATAAAAAACTGGTATTTTTGTTGTAAGCACATGTCATTAATTTTTACGTTAATTGAATTGAAGCTTTTATGACCTCGGTAATATAGTGTTTTCAAAAATAGCACACTTTTTTCTTGCCTCCCGACAAGAGTGCTATAACAACTAGTATGTCGACACCCGGTATAGAAAAGTGGAGGGTTAGCTTCACTGCGGTACATGGCCTTATATATCAACTCAGTTTATAAAATATGCTTAGTTTCCTTAAAAAGCACTATTCAGAGTATAACTTGTGGCTCTTAGTGCTGTATACTACATTAAAAACAATTTAAAGTACTTATTTGTAAAACTGATGGATAACGAGACAATTTCATTTGGTTCATTCTGTGCATTATGTGTGGTGTGGGAAAACATTAAGTACATGTTTTGCTGGACTCTATGCTTTCACACATTGTTTTGGTGATGAAACTAATATTTAGAAGATATTCTTCAAAGGCCACTGAAAATGGATAAAAACTTCCTTTGAAAATAGAATTTTAATTCATAGAAGTTAATTTGCCCTTCATCCATTTTTGCATTCAATAAGAACTCAAGAGCATTTCTTTTCAGTTAAGAAGAGAGGGTCAAGTTTCAGTATCAAATTAATAGCATGGCCCAAATGACACCATCTCTGTTTTCAGTCATAAATTAGCCAATCATGTGCTTCCTCCTTATTTTTCTGAAAATCTGTCATTGTCTAAAAGCCCCGCCCCTTTCCAGCAGAGTCTCATGTTACCCCTCCCCCCTCTAAACAGTTGGGTCTTCTCCATTTATGCGCCTTTTTTTTTCTTCAAATATATCTGTTGAAAAACAGGTTTCAGATGAACTTGCTAGGAATTCCATGTCAAAGAATATGCCATCACTTCACTTGAAATTCCGAATTCTCTGCATTAAAGTTGAACCATCTATTTTCCTGTTTTTGACCAAAGCAATCATATATTTAGTACCACAGATTCATGACCTTAAACTTTGAACCTGACTCAGGGACCAACAAATCTTTTTTTTTTTTCAAGAAACTTTACTTTGTCTTATCGTAGTGTTGCTAAAACAACTTGAAATTTTCACGAAAATTGAAGACATAAACTATAAAAGTGTCAAACTTAAAAAAAAATTACTTTTAAAGACGCTGCACATTTTTTCACGAATCAAATAATCCAATAAATGCATTTGCTTTTATCGCCCTTTATAATGTTCCTTCCTCCTCTTTCAAAAAATGTGTTCGCTGTTCCTACAACGCTTACAATTTCCATTCGAAAAATACCTTTCTCACTTGTTGCCAATTCCGTTCCTATCCAGAACTTCCTATTAAGCACGTTGTGAACAGAGTCCACTTGAGTCCATATCAGCCTAGTCGGAAATTAGGGCCCGGCCCATTGGCGAGCCTGGTTCGGAAGCGGAGTGGTATAAATTTCATAAGTTTTTCGGGGAATCGGGGCCCGGTGACGAATTTGACGAGGGATCCGACTTAACTTTCGGCAGCCCTGTTTCTAAACCTCATCACCGAATATGTACTCCATGTAATTATCTTGATTACTTGTTACGAATTTAAGCTGACAATTCATCTTGTTACGAATTTGAACCGAATTAGCTTTAAAAGTGCAACTAGCAATAAAATTTTTATACTCGAACTATTTCCTTTTATTTATCTTTCTTAAAAATTCGAGTTTAATCTGACAACAAGATCACTCATGGATCTGATACACGTGCAAATTGCTGATGACTTAAAACTCAGTACGCTTTGTGCCAGTCTGCTATATTCTGCTCGTTGAGTCTACTTGCTTAGCCTCGTTCAAACAGGGCAAAAACGAAATGCACAAACTTCAAATTTATTAACTGCTACATAAGACCAAATTTCCTAAATTAAAACTTAAAAATCATAAAATTCATTGAAAAATATCCTCGTAAACGTGTTCAGTTCTACCATACGAAAAAAGGGCACAAAATGCGTTTTAATAAAAAATGTCTCTTAATTTTACGTGTACACGCGTTTGCTACTATCTAGTGTTTTCTGATGCCCAAACGTCATCAACATTTACTCATTATTGTAATACAAAAGCTCAGAAAATACTAGAGAAGAAGGATAGCCCTTCAACAAAAGGAGTTAAAAGAATGAATAAAGTTAAATTAAGCATTTTAGAAGAATACGCAGCTTAGAATGAACAATGAGGGGGTTTCTTTATAAGCTATCGTTTGGGCCAAAGAACCGACTGAAATTCCTTATTCAGAATTAAGGTTTGTAACTGCTGAAAAAGAAAATTTCTTTTCTGTTTCAATAAAAGGGGGAACTAAGTTTCAATACGAGAGTCGAAGAAAAAGATTCAAATGTTCTCATGAGCTACGTGACCTCAAAGCCAAGAGTGTTTCAAAGATTAGTCAATACAGGTTGCTTAAAAGAAACTTGTGTGGCACAGATATGCGTCCCTGGAATAAAATGTTTTAAACCTAGCTGGTTTATTAGTGCTAAACATTTAAGATTCACAGAAAAACGAATTTTTCTTTTAACGTATTTTATCTGATAACTTAAAGAAATCAGATTCTGTATCTATATCAATAGATGCATGAATATATAGAGTGCACCTACCGACTGCCGTAGAATGATTGCCATTGTCTTTTCGTAAAAGCCAACAGTCGGAGTCGATGTCCAAATTTATTGATGACACCAAAACATTACAGATAATAAAAACAGTACAAGACAAATAACAGGTTACATTTATAGATAGAAATAAAAAAAAGATATGTGAGGCTAAAAACCAGGGCTGGATTTACGTACAAGCAGAATAAGCCATAACTTGGGGCCCCGCCCTATTGGGGGCTCCCAACTGCCAAAAAATGTCATTATTTGTTTCTAAAAAAATAAAAATACATGAGAAAAAATTTCTATAATACTTCTTGAAAAGCTTGAAAATTTGAAATAATGTAGTAATGAATCTTAAATTGTAAAGTTTATATCAAATGCCAGGAGAGGGCAATGAGAAAATGGGCCAATGTAAAAACATGGTTCTCACGTTTCTGTAACACATATTGATTGAGATCAGTTACTAATTTATACATTTAGAGGCTCGCGACAACGCATTTTTGGAGGCCCTCGTTAGAGGAGAACAGAATTACGTAAACAAATTTTCAGGAGCCAGTTGTATTCTCATTGGCAGCCCATATGTCATGTGACAAAAGGGCTCCTTCGCAATTGCAACATTGTAAAACTGCCACTGCGGGAAATAATTTTGTGTGACCCACATGTTTCATATCTGGCTGTTTATTGAATCCAGAATTCAGTGTTTTCGCAGTTGTTTTGTTATTGATTGCTTTTATCTTACTTCTAATACATACTATAAGTACTATTTAAGGACGGGAAAAAAAAAAATTTCACAACGTCTTTTCCTTTTCTTTTTCTACACTATTTGTAATGTAAAAATTATGTAGAAAAAAGGAATCTAGTTTTTTTTTTTGTTATAAAAGAGATGTTTCTTACAAAACTATAACAGTTTTGCAAAGAAATACAACCAAGTATTAAAATTTTAGAGACTGAAAAGTGCAAATGAAGTGCTTTAAACAGTTTAAATTGTTCCAGGTTCTGTCTTTGAAAATAATAAACTTCTTGAAAACTGCTTCAATTTTATTTGTCATCAATTTCAAGTACATGAACTATCAGCTGACCAAATGGCTCTAATGTTAGTTTCCAGTTACTTTTTTTCTAAATACCTGTTGTTTTTCTAAATAGCTGTTGTTTGCATTTCATGCATTTTTTACTTTTGTTCATTTTATCAAAAGTAAACTGCAGGGAAACCTCTGAAATCCAAACCTCAGAGATCCAAAGCTTGTGAAGTTGAGGATTAAAATTAGATTTGGAAAAAGGGAAAAATCAATAACTGCGATCAACTGCTAAGTTTTTTTCTTTTTTTTTCCCATTATTTTGATGATTATTTTACCAAACAATCTAATACAATTAATAATACATAGCAGTACCTTATTATGCGCCTGCACTCGGGTTTTGGTATGATGTTTCAGCCCTATGCTTATAACCACGCAATAGGCTGGCATGTTACACATAGTGTACACTGTACATCACATCGATGATTATAAACATTGGCATTAAGTATACTTGCTTCGAACTTCTTTATTCTGTACATATCGAAATTCCTTCCACTATAATCAGCGGAGATGACATATCACTTACTCATGCTCGTTCAGAGGTAAAATTATTTTATTATCAACTTAAAACAAAGACTGTTATATCCCGAATGAGAACAGATTTTAACTCTCCTATTCGGTAAATACGAACTTTCAGTACTCCGAATAGGGTTCTACCCAGATTAGTTCTTATTTCAGAGATTTTACTCTGTATCAAAAGCTGGTGTAAATAAATGACAACTATCTTTTCTGTTTCCTAGCACTTTCTCTTCGTCGATTAATTTGAACGATTCGGCGAATCAAAAGCAATTTTTATTTTGATTCATCTAACTTCACAAAAGAGTGGAAAGCCCTAAAAAGTGTTTGTTTGCCTTTTTTCTGATAGTTTTGTTGTATCAACGAGCCCTCAAAAGGCATCAAATTGCAAAATTTCATAAACGATTTTCAAAAACTTTCCTGGGGAGAAGACCCCGGACCCCCTAAAATTCAGGATACCCTCTACCTCCCTGTCTGCAGGATCCCTGCATCATTTTCCTGATCTCCTTGACGTTTTAAGGTTTGTCAAAAATAAAAAGGACAAAATAGACATTAAAAAAAAGAAAGAAATACGCCTTTAGTACGGGAGGGGGTATGGTAAATAAAACAAAATTAAGATTGCCTTCGTTAATATATTTGGTGGCCCCATTCCAACAATGACTTAGAGCCCGTGAAGTCTAAATCCGGTCCTGCTAAAAATATTCAACCAACTTTCAAAAAGTATCATTTCTCTGAATTTTCATAGAAATGCTAGGCGCTGAATTGTTCTATAACTTTCTAAAGAAGAATAGTGCACTTCAACATTATTTCCCGCAAAACAATTAAATCATCATTTAGACCAACAACAAGTAGAAAAAGTAATTTGTTCATCCTGCGTCGTAAAAACCTGGCAATAAGTTGTAAATTTCACAAATTAGCTTTACCTGCTATGCAAAAATATTCTTCGGTTTTTCCTTAAAATATCATCGATATTTACGATGATGTATGAACTTCTTTCCAAAACACCTATTAACTTTGCAAAAAGGTAACTCGTAAAAGACAAAGTTTCCAATTAAAGTTAACAAATCCATCAATAAACTTCGTAGCATATAAATTAAACGTTATACTAAAATTTGAAATAAAAATATTGAAAATTGATAAAACATAAACAGATAAAGAATTGTTTCTGCTCACTGCTAATACGCGAGTTATCAATTTATGTGTTCCTCTTATATTTAAGCTCTAAGTGTGACAACACGTAAAAAAGATTTCTGCTGAATATCGTCAAAAATTAAAAAGATTTCGATAGTCTAGTGAGGTATATAACTCGGGAATAAGGGATTATCTATTTATTTTGTCCTCGCTGTGAGAGTAATGTCTTAATCATGTCAAACCATCCCACACATGCTCAATTGGAATGAGTTCCCTATTCTTCATGGGAAATGTATATGAGCAGCAGCTTTGGAAGTTACATTTTGATATGAAGTAGTGTTATTGTCCATGAAAAGAAATTGCACTTTTAAGAAAAACACGTCTAAGAGAGGAGCACCTGAAGAAAGTAACGAGATTCAGTGACTTAACATCCTGCATATCTGAACATTGGAAAAAATATTTTTTTTTAGAGAAAATACATGCAACCGATTTTACGCACATTCGTGTAACTGCTGTTTTCAATCAGAGCGACAGATGAAGCTCGTAATTTTCATTCGAGTTTTGTCTAGTTTATGTCGTAATTTTCTCTAGTTTTAAAGTGCCAAAATGTGGTGACGTTCATAAAACAAGTTCTAAGGCAATTTATGCAGGAAAAACAAATATATATTCCAGCTAGCCCATGTAACGTTTAATTGTAATAAACATTTAAAAATGCTTGTTAATACGTTTACAACCCTACTAATCTTTTTTGAAACGAAGTACGCTACCTGGGTTAAAACTAAAATCATATTTCAATCATTTAATGTTCCTCGTTCCGTATAATAAGCGTAAATTTGTCACCTCACTTTGACAGAAATTGTTCACCAAACCATTATTGTTAATTTTTAAATGCTTACCATCAGTTTTTATGCGACGTATGTGAGTGACCTATTTGTGTAACTGTTTAGCTGAACCTAAATCTACCCCGTATATAGCTTCTAAAAGTATGCAAAAATATAAAAAAAGTGCAAGGAAGAATCTTGGATCAATATTTATTACAGTAGAACAACTTATAGAAAATACTTGTGAGATCATAAAGAAGATTCATTCTGCTTTTTTTCTAGATGGTGCAAAACTATTTTTTTTTTTCCGAATTCTGAAAGACCACCCATTAATCGGAAAACCAAAATCAGAAAAAGAAGCACTTTATGACAAAGAGTAACAACTTTTTGTTCGTTGCATAAGCTTTTAGAATAATTAAAATTAAAATATAATTATAGTCTCAAGAAATATTTTAAGATTTTTTCCTCTCATACTAAAATAAATGCAATTAATAAATATTTAATAAAATAAGTCAACTCTGAAGCTGAAATTGCTCCTGAAAAATTCCGTGTAATAGAATTAGTAGTAATTTCGAGAAAAAGTGAAAGGATTTTTTTTAATGAATTCCATATGTGAGTATGCTTTTTATAGTATGCTTTTTATAGTAGTATAGTATAGTATATTTTACTTATTATAGTATGCGTTGTAAAACTATTCGCTTCAATACAATAAACATACGTAACCCTTAAAAATCTTTTGAAATCGAATCTCCTTTGGATATAATTGTAGATTAATTTCATTTTACCTTTATTTGGTAATTTTAAAGCAATTTAGAAAAGAGTTTAGCAGAAATTGTTCTCTTTGTAGTAAAAAGAACTTTTCCCTAGAACGATAGAAAAGATTTGCAATCCTTCGATTCATTCAAAGCTTTTATTAAACGAACATCTGTTCCACTATTGATGAAAGACGTCATTTAAATTAAACTCATAAGATCTCGGCGGAAGTCTTTTAAATAATTAAAATTTGAAATGATCATTAGTTCCCATACATCTAAATAAGATTTCGGTTGAAGCGCTTTATATTTCAAAAGAATCTTTGAATAAAAATAAATTTCAAGTCGTGTTATTCTTTCTTTTGCCGTTCAGAAAAGCATATGCTTCGCTTCAAACTAGAGAACTGAAAGTTTTAAAATTCTTTAATTTTAAAGTACTAATCGATTGCGTAATAATAGTGCAGTAACGGTAAAATTCTTTAACTTCTGATGAATTCGCCAAACATTCCTTATGATCTGCCCTACTGATTATGAAACACTCGTCTTTAATGCAGCCTTATATTATGTTGCTATAACATCCTCTGAAAACAATTTGGTATTTGTCCTACACTGTTTCTGATGCGGATGATGAACAATCTTTGAAAGATTGCTCATCATCCGTAACAGAAACAGTGTAGCACAGACATGTCATTATTCAAAACACAAACATGAAGTGATGTGAAGTAAAAACAAATTTTGTTCATCATCCACTACGCAAATGTAAATATCTGTAACGCACTAAATTATAGCTCTTTCAATATTTAACATTCACACATACACAGGGTTTTTTCGATAACATCCTCATCCGTAACTGAACTTATTCCTCGTATTATATCAAACATAAGAGTTTTTGTCTTTTTTTTTTTTGTTGTTGTTGTTGTTGTTGTTTGGTTGTTTAAGCTGTTAAACCAAAAAAGATTTTTGGTGTAAATGATATGGAACAATTATTTTTAGTATATGCTTTGGGAAAAAGATTTTTGGACTTGGACAAGCTCATTTTTGTTAAGGTTGAAAAAAAAGGAGAAATGTTTAGATTTTCCCAATATCCCCCCTCCCCCCGCCGAACAATCATTATCAGCTTCTCTCTCCTAGTTAAACAACTGGAGTCGTTTAAGATTCAACTGATCACACGCACAAAGGGTTTTTACTTTTTTTTTTTTTTTGTACCAGTGGCAACAAACCGGAGCCTTGCTAAGAGAGGCAACTTTTGGAAGGTGTTAATTCACTCTATTTCCGTGTTCATTTATTTATTTATTCAATTATTTATTTATTATTAATATTATTATTGTTATTGGTAGAAACTTTATGTTCAACAGAGCGGATGAATAAGGGCTGTATAGTTTCAAGATTTGCCTCGGCTCTGAACAACAGTACATCCGGCATTATTTACTGGAGCTTGATTATATAGAAACTTATTACAAAACTATCGTGGTTGTTGTTATCAGTACTCCCTTTCCGAATGCTTCAAGCTGATCAAAATAACCAAAAAAAAAATCCGTATCTCTCACTAGTTATGATGCGCACGGTGCAATTAGATTTTTGCCAGTAAAAAGATTTTTTCGTTGCATAGGTTATGCCTAGTGTACGAAAGACAACGTACGATCTCACACTCCTGCCAAAACCATGGAAGAGATTCAACATTTTCGTTGGGAAATTTTTAATCTACCTGCATACAATCTCAAAAAAATGTTTGGGGAAACAACAATTTTAAAGCAAAATAAACTCAATCGTTACCAACCAGGGGTCAATCAAAATAGAAATTAGGTCCGTCGAAGAACCCTTCACAAAATTCAGTCACTCAAAAAGGGACCTTTCACAAAATTTATGAACTCAAGAAGGGATCCTTCACAAATTTCAGTCACTCAAAAATGGACCTTTCACGACAGTTCTACACTCGAAAACTGACTCTTCACAGAAATCCGAGTTTAAAGAACGATCTGAAATATTTCTTGCCGTAGCTATTTTTCACAAAGTTACGAATTACTTTTCACAAAATTCCAAACTATTTTTCACAAAATTTCAAAAACAAGACCTTGGACAAATATCCTGGATTAACCCCTGCCAACACTGGATTAGTTCTCAGGTAGCGGACTCCTATGAAGAGCGGTTAAAGAAGCTGGAGCATTACAGGAAGTGCTTAGATGTAAACGGAATTTGCTATGAAGAAAATGTGAGTGGAAAATTAGATGTGTAGTGAAATATCAGTAATTTAAAAAAAAATTCTAAGCTTGCTTTTTTGTTACCGAACGAACCTAAAATTCCTCCACCAAGTCTAGATGCACGAATTTGGAAGTGTTAACGCTACCTGACCCCCAGTCGATCTCACAATTTGACTTTTACCGCACTCTGCCTTTTAGTTTCGCTAATTTGATGATTTTTCAACTTCATCGCTAATGTTTGTACACCAGCGTGTAGAGTGCATTTGTGAGTGTGTGCGCATAATAGAGCATTAAAAAACATATCTACTTATTCCATAAAAGGTGACTTCAGCAGAAAACTTCCATCTTTTTCAAAAATACCTAATCGGCAGAAAGCGTTTTCATCATCTTAATTCAAAATTAGAGGAAATGTCCCTTTTTTTCAGCATGCTAAGAAAACGTTGCTAATAATAGTAAAAGCTCCTGAAATTAGTTTAATTGCTACTTTGTTTTACTTACTTTCATAGTAAGAGATTGCCTTTCTCATTCTCCCACTTCGGAGAAATTACCGGTTGACATACCGTTAATTTTCTTAATTAAGCATCTTTAAGCGAGGAAAAGCGAGACACTGTTCCTACGGCTATGCAAATAGTTCGCTTTCGCCCTGAAATTATTATTCATCAGTATAAGACTTCTTTGTCGAACCCTTTTACTAATTTGATATTCTTTGTGCCCTATAAATAAGTAAACTATTAGTTAATTTTTACTCCTTTTTGCCATTTTTACTTTATTCTATATCTAATATATAGAAGAAAGTATTGGATTAGGGAAAAAATTTCGAATTTCGAATTTGGATGGATTTGAGGGGACTGAGTCCTTTTCGACCAATTTTGGAAAATCTGTCTGTGTAAGTGTGTGTGAGTCTGTATGCGTGTGACCAGTTTTTGTAGCCGTGCTAGAACAAAAACTACTGCATGAAATCGAACATTTTCTTTTTCATATATGTGCCCTCATGTGAACTGGCGCACCTGACTTTGGTTAACGAATTCCTTCAAGGGGGGTGGAGCAATCGAACATTTTCTGCGCTTTGGGTGACTGTTATATCTCAAGAAGTAACCGGCGGAATCAAACGAAAATTGGTCCATAGGTAGACTCTATTAAATCCAGGTGCTGATTTAATTATGATGTCAATATCTCAAAGGGGGGCTAAGTAATCGAATGTTTCTTTCATTACTTGTGACTGCTATATCTCAAGAAATAATGAACAGAATCAAACCAAAATTCATCCGCAGGTTATCTTTAAGGAGTACAATAAAATTTCCAAAAGGTTTTCTGGTAGTACTGCAGTTTTTTTACTATGAAATATTAAATACTCATCCTATTGTTAAAACATCATCAAAAATATATAACATTAAATACCGTAAATAAGGGTTACTTGGACCCTAGGTGTTACTTGAGCCCATTGCAGTAAAATGATAAAATCTGGGTTTTGAATAAGGGTTACTAGACCCTAAATGTTACTTCGAGCCCATTACAGTAAAATGATAAAATCTGGGTTTGGTACTACCAAACCCAGATTTTATCATTTTACTGTAATGGGCTCAAGTAACCCCGTAGGGTCCAAGTAACCTTTATTCAAGGTATTTAACGTTATATATTTTTGATGATGGATAGGAAAGATATATTTAAATAAATGATAAATCAAACCATTTTGCTTTGAATAGAGCTGTTTTTTCGCCGGGAAAGAATCTAATCTTTGATATTATGACTCCTTTTACGAGGTTCCATCTTTCAATTTCGATTGCTTAAAAAAGCAATAAAAATGAAACAGAATTTCATTTCGGAAAACATTAAAGCTAAGCTCTAATCTTGCTTTAACAGATAATGTAAAGATTATTTTTTTAAAAAATATCTCGGGTTTTGAGTCAAAATATTAACAGAAATTGAAGATTTCGATTTCAAACTGCGTTGTTATGCGAGTAGTTGCATAAATATATGTAACAATTAGGTCTGTAAAATGAATTAATAAACCTTTGTCAGCTTCTGTGTTGTGAAGTCGTTTTGTGTTTGGTAATAGTGAGGAAAAAAAGAATATTTGCAAATAGTTATGAGGAAAATATGATTATAACTTATTTTTCTTTCCCTAAAACTTCCAATATATTACAATGTCATATGGCAATATGGGAGCTTCAGTAATGTATTCTTTTAACAAAAATTCTGAAACATTAATAGCTTGGGCTGTATACCAAAATAAACCGTTGCATTGACTGAATTACTAAATACTTAATTACTCTTAATAAATACTACTCCTTCTGTATTAACCTGATGAATAAAACTTTTACTGACTGATGTAATATTAGAAAAATAGTATATTTGATAGATGTACAGAAATATACCAACTGAAAATAGCAAAAGATTTGCAAAGATTAGAAAAAGATACAAATTTGTGCTTTTTCCCTTATATCCTGTTAGATCATTTCATTTCAATTTACATAATGTTAGAGTAAAGATTTTGCACTATTTTGGAGTTGAAACATGGAGAAAATTCTCAATGTAACACATCTCATAATAAACAGGTTACAATACTTTTAATACAATTCTGAGAACAAAAATTCTTAGAATTGTGAATTTCTCTGTCGAATACATTGTTCTATCTCCCATGGAAAAATATTTTATACTGTTTGCAACAATTCTTTGGGAAAAAGTTACTTCAAATTCTGTTGAAACATAAATACTATATTTTCAGTTCACGTTCAAAGAGACCCTTTCGGCCATTATTTTTCTTGCAGAGAGTAAAAGATTCACTGCAAAGTGTGTCCTTCATT
This sequence comes from Uloborus plumipes, assembly GCA_038373865.1. Classification (NCBI taxonomy): domain Eukaryota; kingdom Metazoa; phylum Arthropoda; class Arachnida; order Araneae; family Uloboridae; genus Uloborus; species Uloborus plumipes. The sequence continues at coordinate 10,760 of JAXGGA010016108.1, read as the reverse complement.
TTATTTTCAAATGTTTCTACAGTCACGTGAAAGGCGGAGTATTCCCAAAAGTTTCTGGAACTCGACAACTTTTTATCTTTCGTCCCCGATTTCAAATATTCATAGATCAGATATAATAGATAAGAAACGTTACAGGTTTTTTTTGAAGGAACAACTTTTAAAATTCCCAATATTTCAGAGTTTTTTGAAACTTATACAGTAAATAAATGCTTAAAAACGCGGCGAAGACTTTTAACTTTTCTTTGAGGGTTTTATGAATTAGTTATTATTTGAAAGATGTTGCAGATTGATATTGTCTGATTTTCTTAGGTAAAACCTTCCGCATATTTACGCATGCGTCAAGTCTTCTTTGAGCTTAGCAAAATAGGGGTGATAGGTAAGGTAACAATAAGTGGAAGAATAATAAGAAGCATTTTGAGCCGTATCAAACAACGTAGAACGATGCTAATTTCAAATACATAGTTCAATTGAATGTGTCGAAAGGATAGCAAATGCAAGTTTCAAATTGAAAACTTCGGAAGAATTCCCACTCACAACCCATCACCTTTTTTTTAAGTAGAATGGTTCCCGAGTGCTTGGCGCGGTTTTCAAGGACGGACAGTATATACTTTGTTTTATTTATACGAATTTGTCATTAGCAATCGTATTCGTGTGACCAAGAACAATGATCATTTTATGTTTTTTTAATTACTTAATTAACTAATTAGTATCAGTGTATTCATGCGTCATTCAGGGTAAACCAAACTGAAAAGATCTTGCTACCGTTCGGTCCTTGAATGACGGAGCTTACCTCCCCCAGCCCCCCAACCCAACCTTTTGCATAACAATAAACGAAATTGGGACATTGTGTGACGTATGCTACAAGTAACTCAATGTAGCTGGATTTCATCTTCAAAAATTAATGTGTATTTTTTCTTTTATATAATAAATATTGCAGAAAAGTCAAGTACAGTGCATTCTAGTCTCTCAATATCAAACAAAATGAAATACATTCTTTAGACATGTGAGCCAACTATAAAAGAAATTCCATTTTTCATGGTCAGTGTTTTCAATTGCTTTGGACAAGAACTATGCTATTTTATTGCACCGTAAATCAAATAAAAAATGAGAAAGGCCTCGCAGCAAACAACATACGCTGGCGACAGGTAGACCAATCGAATTAACTGATTTTTTTTTTTTTTTTTTTTGAGTTTCCACAACGTTTCTTAAAAAATACAGAATAGAAATAGCGCAAAACTGTAGCAATAAAAGTTCGTTTCTAAGTTTTAAAAAAAAACATATTTCACCATGTATTCGAAATAAGATAAATTAAAGTTACACAAAAACTGTTTTACTTTTAAAAGACATTTATGGGTCATTTTCAAAATTTGCTTACATTTGCTGTCCGGAGGCTTAAAAGACGATTTTGAAGCATAACTTATGTTTTAAATTCAATGCGAACAATTATTTTCTGCAAGAAATTCCCCCAAAAAAATTCTATCACTCAACAAATTATTTAAATTTATTTTTTTATTTTTATATAAGTCTTTAAAAATGGGAATCAAGGCAAAAACGCTTGTCCATTTCCAATTTTCGCAAGTTCAACTATTTTTTTCCTATACTTAATGGTCAAAAAAAGTAAATGCAACATATTTTTATATATTGACTATTAGTATATGGTATTCATAATAAATATTGACAATAATAATTTTATTTCAATAAGAAATGTGTGAATATATTTTGTCCGGAAGTTCTTGTCAAGTCCGTTACCCTAAGATTATTTTAGCTAAAAAAGGTATTTATTGAAGTCAAAAGATGGTAACAGGTATTCAGTTCTTAACAAATTAGTAACGTAACTATTTTGTACCATTTTGGTTCCCTGAGTCGAGAAGTATTGCTGTGGCGTTTCGCACAAAATTTCTTCCAGGTGCGTATTTTTATTCCTTGTCAACTCCGTTACCAAAGATTTTAGTATTAATTTTTATTTCTTCTCAACTTTTACCCTTAAATATTGTTTATTATACAACTCTAAGAAAATGCATATTGTTGTTCAATTTTTAAATTAGACAACCTAGCCATAATTTGACATTTTGGTTGAAATGTCAAGTCTGTTACTGGTCAAATCCGTTACCAAATGTCAAGTCCGTTACCATACAGTTTTTGAACAATATTTTAATGATCACAAACATCGTTTTGAGCTTCAGGGACGCAAATAATTTCAAATGAAGTTGGTTCTAGGTGCTATGATATAGTTTAAAAGTGAGATTTCATATTGATTTTGTATGGTAACGGATGACAATTTTCCTTGCAACTTAAAGTTTTACAACAGCAATTGAATACTTAATTATGTATCAAAGTGTACAACCAATTACTTTTCACACACCTAAAATATGTGACAAAACATTTGTTAGTGATTCTAAAAGAAAATAGCAAGTTAAAAAAAACTACTTAAAAATTCTGAAATGTAAGCAAATAGTGAAAATGACCCTTATATATTTTTGAACACGCCAAAAAATTTTCTAGCGCCAAAAAAGTATCAATCCATTCGAATTTCAATTTAACGAGTAAAAAATGGCCTAAAATTTGCTCTTTCTACCCCAAATAATTATCGGATCTTCTTGATTTTAGTTTCATTGGAAAGTTCGAGTGGGGGAGGGGTTAATTCCGAAGGTTTTGAAACCTCCTGACCATGAAATTCACCCAGAAAAAAAGATACCAGGCGTTTTAAGTTGTAAAACTCAATTTTAAATTGGATTTTTAAAGTCGTCTGCATGAGCATGAAAGAAATTAATTATCATGAAAGAAATAATTTTTAGAAAAAGGTGTTGCCATTTTTTTCTTGATTATGAACAAATAAAATTCTTGCTTTTCCTTTCGCGGAGTATTTAAAACTTTCTTGGCGACTGATTGAATTTTTTATACTACGTGCCGGAAAAATATCGACTTTAATTTAATCCGGACTTCTAGACACACGCGTTACTTGACAAAACTTTTATTCTCAATGTAGCCCCGTGCAGAGCCAGGCGAAGCGGTTAGTCGAAAATAAAATAAAGTCTCTAAAAAAAGTCAAGGATCTGAAATTTTCTTGTTTATATCTCTAGAATGAAGTATTTTACAAAGTCTGCACCACTTTTTTTTCTTTTTACATTAACAAAACTCTTTTATAAAGTAGTGGAAAACCTTTATTAGAAAAAAATAACGAAAAAGCGCAGAATTTGACGAAATATACAGAGCTATCGGTATATTTGTATGCAGTTATTCCTTAGCCCTGGCTCAAGAGCATACTGCCGTGCTAAGCACAAAAGTCGTATCTGCACTTTTTAACAAAATTGAGTTTTCGCCACCAGGTGGCTCTTTGTGACGTATTTTACCTAGATACAAAATTATATGGTCGCTTCAGAACGGGAAATTTTTTTTAAAAAATTCTGAAAAAGGTTCATCTGAATCAAATACATGGTGGCGCAAAACTTTAAAGAGTTTCATCTCATTTTGAGCTCGACTGCAGATACCACATTTGCGCTTACGGCAGCATACTGCTTACTGCTCAGAGCTTGATGTTCTTAATACGCCCAATACAAGCCCAGTAAAGAGTTCACACCTTTGAAAATGCAATACAAACATTTAGGACTTTCAAGATTTAACCAAAAATAAAAACGTAATACAAAGATATTTGCTAAGAAGTATGATAGAAGTATAACATTAAGTGAAATGCTTATGTACTTTTCCAGAAACTCAAAAAACAACAAACTAAAGCTTAACAAAAGGTTACGAAAAAGAAAAAAGCAAAAAAATTCAACGAACGTACCACAATGGAAAGAAATACTTTCCATGAATAGATTTTACCACATAACATTAATATTGTACATTCTCCAACTTTTTCCTTTCGGTTCTTTCCAGGAGAAAAATAGCTGATCGTCGAACACTAGGCATAGGAAATTCTTCGAATCGAAAGAAATGGTCCAAATTTTTCAAAGGCGGGAAGAAAAGAACATTTTTCATTTCAGTACTTTGCATGCTGCAGAGAAAACTGCTGCCAGTTTGCTCTACCAAATAATGTACCGCAAAAGGTCGGAGAAAAAAAGACTCTTATTCTCAAAATCTTTTTCTCAATTGAATCTTCAACAGGTACAGAGAGGACGTTGTCATTGTCAGCAATAACGGAATGGGGGAGATGAGGGGAAAAATGGCAAAAAGTAGGGTTAGGATTGTGTTCGTTTTTAAGAATCCAAAAAAAGCAGCAGTTTTATTAACTCCTTACAAATTAAATTTCATGGAATGATCAATTTACAAATAAATAAATACATAAATCTAATAAAATTAACATTCAACTAAGAAGCAAAAGCATCAACTTTTAAGCAGAAACAGTAACTTGAAAAAAAAATTGCTATTCAACCTTTTTTTTTTTTTTTGCAGCAAATATTATGCACTCGTGTTTCGGAGCACGAGGTATCCCTTATTCAATACTGAAAACCGTCTTGAGTTTCCGACAGTAAGAAGCTGTCACAATAAAACGCAATTTCATCAAAAAAGTGGGCTATTTAAATCCTCGAAACATAAGTGTGAAGTCTTTTCGCAAATGTATGCTTTCATGACGTAGCTTTACACTGGAAAAAAATAAAGTGTTGTTTTACAAAATTAGCTGTATTATACTGTAAAAACATTATAATGCTGGCAGCAGAGGTTACGGTTTAAAACTGTAAAATGCACTAAATTAGAAATTTTACAGTTCATTACTGTAAAGCAGCAATTTTACAATTTATTAGTTTAAAATGAGAAATTTTGCAGTTTATTACTATAAAATTAGCAATTTTTACAGTTTATTACTATAAAATTAACTGTATTATACCGTAAAAACAGCATCTATTTTTTACAGGGTAATCATTTATGGAGAGAACACAAACCTCCCGACGACTTTTTATCACTTGATTGCACGCAGTTCAAAGCGTTTCACAATCGCGAAAAATTTTGGTTGTCAGAAATCAATAGAAACTATTTTTAATTAGTGAAACGTATATTAATTTAAAGGCACATAAAGAAGTAAAGGAAAAGCCATGTCAGAGCAATTATTAACGGAACATATTGACATTTAGCATTCTCATGTTTTGTCTTTCTTTTAAATCGATTTCTTTTTCCTTCCACTTAATACTGGATAAAGCAATATTGTAACATATGCATGATGACAGCTGATACGGAATGATAGCAAATTTCATGCTCGTTTTTTTAGTATTGTTATTATTATTATGAGAATATTTTGCGCGTCACTATATGGTTTAATAAAGCGATTTTCAACCTCTGATCCGGCGAACCCGCACCGGTCCACAGAAAAGTTCATAAGCACGTAGAGAATTTTGCTACAAGATTTCTGTACTATACCTGGTATAACGAGATCTGGCTGCTCAAAGTAAAATTAATTTCCCACTCTCCGCACTTTTAACCTGTTGGTTTTCATAGTTATACCGCTATGGACTTTTTCACCACTTAGCTTTTGCACCAATGGTTAAATGCAAACGGTTAAAATTGCTTTGTTCGTAAACTATTATTCTATTAAAAAATCCACGTTAAGAAAGCACAACATTTTCTTGGAAATTTTTGGTGTATTAATGAATGACTAGATTTGTTAGAAAACGTTGAGAAATAACTGAGACATGCGGATATAAATAGAAGCGTAAACCTAATTTGATAAACGCAACATAAAGGGAATGCCTCCACAGCAGTGCATAAAAAAAGAGCGGAGCTGTTTTCTTTCGTACGGTTTTCATGGAGACGACGCAAACTTTCTAAACTTGGTACTCTATTTTAAAGTAACCGAGTATAAAATCTATAAGAATATACAATAACATTCCATATCGAATTGTTACGTGAAATTTTTGAATCCCCGCTAGCGCATGGATATATTTTCTCCCTTAACCCTTTTCTATCCATGTCCTTTCTGTGTGTGAATGTGAGTGTTGTGAATGTCTGCCTGCCCTATAAACGGATCTTATGGCATGTATAAACTAATTATTGAGCTAAATTAGACTTCCACCTTAATGGTACTCGTAAAATAGAAGCCGTACCCATTCCACGTTAAAATGGGTAGATGTGTCTACTCGCACTCGGATACCCAACAGAAAACGTACCGTACTCGACAACCGAGCACAAATATACATATATATGTTGTTGGACAGCAACAATTTATATACGTATATTTGTGTGTGCATTTGTGGCAAAATCAATTCACATTATTTCAAGTTTAAGTTTCAATACTCATTTAGTTTTAAAACTTCATTTTTCTTATTTAATGACATTTTAGACAGTATACGATATATTTATCATTACAAAACATCACGCGCTGATACAATTAAGGAAAACATTTTCAGCTACATTCCATACGAAAACTAGAGCATCACCCGGAATACATACAAAAAAAAATTATTTTTCTTTCATGAAATCTGAAATGCATTCCTTTGACTCTAAAAAAATAAAAATAAATAAATAAAAAGAATATACTTCCCGCGATCCAAATATTTCAATTGTTTTGGACAAGAAGTCTTTCTTTCATTCGTGCCATAACTTAAATTAAATGAAGAGAGGTCTTTCAGCAGAAGGCAATGCTTGTGACAGGTGGACAAATAGAATTAGTCCAGGGCCTCTTTACCTTAAAAGCTTCCATGGAACTCCTTAGAAAACACAGAACTTAAATGCCGAAGAAGAAAGTAAATTGTATCAATAAACATTTATTTTTGAAACTGCGACAACCGAGAAAGGGTAGAAGTTCCGCAGTTGAGAGATTTGAAATAGTTTAGAGAAGGAAGTTTTTTACAGTAAGCAATGAAACTAAAACGTATACTCAATTGTCTAATCTAAAGTAAAATGCTTCTCCCGCAGTTTTTCGTATTTGCTTTCTTTTAATTACATTAGTTCATTCTCTGATTTTTTTTGATTCAATAACACATTTTCGGCTCAGAATTTCACATAAGAGTATTTTCTTTGTAAAACATAGTTAAAAGCCTTTAAAGTATGGTGTAAAGCTAAAGTACAATCGACAACACAACTACTAAAATTAACAAAAAATTAAAAGTTTGTACACGCCTATTATCTATTGTAAAATAGCCCCCCCCCCCCACACACACACACACTAAAGCAAAATTGAAAGAAATACGATAGCTTCAAGCATTATAATATGTATTCAAGTACATGAAAATATACTTGAAACTGTCTTGGATAGATCTCAACCAAGAGAACGAGCTGGATTCAGAAGTAATTTTAGCACTATGGACCACATACAAGTGATTAGAGAGTTAATTGAACGACATAAAGAATATGAATTACCACTCTGTTTTGCATTTATCAACTTCGAAAAGGCATTTGATTCAATATACCAGGTGTGTAAGTATGAAACCGGAATTTTTCTGCAGGAAAAACAAGTTTATTGTAATGATATGATACAAAGTACCTTATTCTAAGTATTGTCCGTCGCTATCTATACATTTTTGCTATCTTTCTGGCAATTTGTGGATTTCGTGCCAAAAAAACTGTTGATCTTTTGAGGCAAACCAGTCATCGAGCCATTTTCGTACAGTTTCGTAAGAAGTCAAGCGCTGCTCAGCAAGTGAGTGTCCCATCGATGCAAACAAGTAATAATCGGGTGGGGCAAGGTCCGGTGAGTAAGCCGCATGCAAAAGAATCTCCCAACGGAACGACTCTATCGTTTCCTAGACCCGTTTTGCTTTGTGTGCTGGTGCGTCGTCATGCAGCAAAATCACCTTGTGTTGTCTTTGTTGGTATTTTGGTCGTTTTGCACTCAAAGCTCGATTCAAATTGGTCATTTATTGTCGGTAGCGTTCAGTTTTGACAGTTTCCCCAGGTTTTTGTCCAACAAGGCTTGCAGGTCAGCGTCTTCAAACTTTTTCGGTGGTCTTCCACGTTCTTCGTTCCTCACGTCAAAATCGCCACTTCTGAACCATTTGAACCACTCGAAACACCGTGTTTTACCTAAAGCATGCTCACCATATGCGCCTCCACAAGCATTCGATGCGATTCGGCTGCGGTTTTCTTCAGATGAAAACAGAAAACTAGTGATGTCGGCAAATCGTAATTTGTTGGCACAAAACTCGACATGTTTATCTCTAATAAACTAATGCTACTGAATGAAACTCGTGTTATTGTGAGTTGGAAATCTTTGTCGGATATCAATACAATAACAAGACACCGCTGACATGATGAGTGGGTAACTACATCGACATCTAGCGCCACTTATGGGAAATTCCGGTTTCATACTTACACACCTGATACACATCTGCTTTTTTTTTTTTTTTTTGAAAGCTTTTCTAGAAATTTAAAAAATTGTCATATATCACCTTTATCCACTTGCCCCTTCAATTCTCTGCATCGATACTCAAACAAGTTCGATAAAAAGGTTTAAAACCATATAGACGAGATATTGAATTTCTAGAGAAAATATGTTTATTTAAAGCGAAACGGAGGTACTTAAATGCTAAAAACGGATTTATTAAAATGATGAACATGGAAGAAATCTGCATTGAACAAAAGTTTGCTCAAGCAGAGGAGCGTAGGATCCATCATCAATTCCTGTAAGGAGATAATTATAAAAGACTCACGTAACGAAACAATGTCCTGCGAGATGTATATGCGGAATGTACTTAATTAGAACCACTTCGAAGAGTAATCTTTGCTCTTGGTAGCTAATTAAGGCGATTAGCTTTAATTAAAACTCCTCCGAATATCATTTTATGCGAAGAAAACGAGGAGAGATGATTATTTTTTTCTTTCAACAAGTTTTGTTTCGAGTGAAAATGAAGAGTAATTTTCTTAAGAAAATTGCAACGGACGTAAGCGAAATTGTATCGCTTGACAGACGCAATTGTTTTGCTATTATTATTATTATTTCGTTTTGAAACTGTATCTTGGAGCAAAACTTACTCTTATTTTCAAAAATAATAGTGAAATAGTATTTTCTTCAATAAAGCAACAGTATGAAATGTTACCTACCGAAAGTTCATTGCATACTTTTAACGTGTTAAATAAATATTTTAATAAGAGTTCAACAAAACTAAAAAATACGCTTTTAGAGAGCTTTTTCTTTTCAAATATAAAAGTAATATACTTAATACAGTGAACTCTCACTTATGCGCCGGCCCAAGGGACCAACATCAAAAGGCGCATAAGTGAAAGAGACGTATAAGTGAACAAGCCTATTTAAAGGACTAAACGCATAATAGGTTCTAATGAGAGAATGAATAAGAATGTTTCTATAGACAAGGGACATATTACTACGGTTTGGCAATTGCTGTAACGTAACTACAATGATAAAGAGAAAACAAGCATTATAGCATACGTAATTGCAAATTGTTCCCTTTAAAACGTTCCATAATAAGTAATTGTCCCTCTTCGAACTTTAGTTCATGCAAAAAAAAATGCCTTTCGTAATAAATAAAGGCGAAATATTAAAGAGTAAAGTGAAGAAAAATGCTTATTTTTTAAAGAAAACAAATATATTTTTTTAAATTTTACGGAAAATTCGGCGCATAAGTGAAATATTGTTACAAATCTTGTAAATAGTTGTTGTTTTTCATGCCTTGCATCATTTTCATTAGTTTTGGTTTTATCTGACGTCATGTTGCAAAAGTATCTGAAGATATCACTTTTATCACTTGTATACCGGCCCTGAAACACTTTGTAGTTTTTACACTTGCCCTAACTTTGATAAGCGTGAAGACATTTTCGCGTGGTTTTTCTTTTTATCACTAGAATTTGTGAATGGATTGTTCAAGTTATGAATGAAACAAAATATTCCGGGTTTTTCTAGAATATTGTGGACATTTCTTTTCGTGTATAAATATCTGGCCTTGAACACAAGTCAGTCAGTTCTTTTCAGATGTTGATTTCTGAGAGTGCTCGTTTTTATTCGCTTTGGGCGAATGTTGTTTTTGCTTTTGTAATTTCTTAATTACTGTTCACGTCAGATACGTGGTGCTGATTTACTGTTGAGAGTACAGTGTACTGTTTGCTGCCTAATTGCTGGATGTTTAGCAATTGTTTCCTGCTCTTATTGTAAATAGTGTACATACTTGTAAATAAATTTATAGTTACTTCCTCAAGATTGGAATGCTCATTTGAAGAAAGTTGAAGGTGCTACGGACTCGTTACAATTTTGGCGCCCAACGTGGGGCATCTTCAAGGACTTTCTTGGAATTATCTGTGAACTTGGACTTTTCTTCCTAAGGACTTTTTGACTTCGGAATTTTATGGTGATTACCCGAGCAATGGATGAACAACTGAAAAAACTCCTTGATGCGATCAACGCTGTTAAAATTGACCTCAAGAATGATATGGCGATTATGGCTACTAATCAAGAACAATTAAAAAATGATCTGGTTACTAATCAAGAACAGTTAAAAAGTGATCTGTCTACTAATCAAGAAGAAATTAAGAATGATTTAGCCGCTAGCATAACTTCAAGTCAAGAAGAAATTAAGAGCGATCTAACGTCAGTGAAAAGTTTGGTGGAAACTAAATTTATCAACATGGAAAATAAAGTGGAGGCTCTAGAAGATCGAATCACCACAGTAGAAAACCATGTGGAAAAGAAAATTAAAGAACTTGAATCAAAGTTATCAGGATCCTGCAACAACTCAGACAGCGTTGAGAATCGAATCACCACAGCAGAAAACCAGGTGGAAAAGAAAATTAAAGAACTTGAATCAAAGTTATCAGCATCCTGCAACAACTCGAGTGACTGTGTAGCTGCAGCTGGAACTTCTCGTCCATCCATCAAATGG
>JAXGGA010016107.1:0-27442 GCA_038373865.1 Uloborus plumipes | reverse complement strand
GCCAAAATCGGCTTTCCGTTCAAACATTATGACCATAATATTTTTTCATGTATTTTATTCCTAAGAATATGGGAAAAAAAGCACCGTTCATTAATTTTGAATTTTTCTATGGGAAAAAAATAAAAACGTAGGATCGGGTTTTTTGAAAAAACCCGAAAGTCGTTTGAGATAGAGAGCTAAAAATTTGGCTAAATTTTTCTTATTCGACACCAAAATGATCCCCCAAGTTAGAGCAAAATCGGGCTCAAGGGCAGATTTGATATATAAACCCGGCTATACCCTTTGGGTCAAAATTTTGACTTTGCTCACCCCTGAATGAATGTTAAGTCGTTTTTTCGACCTCTGAGCACGTGCCTATGTACCTGCCAACATATAACCAGCCGAAAAATCATTTTCGACCACCCCGAGTTAGTTACGACGAGTTTTCTCGTGACGTCATGTACGTATGTGCATGTATGTGCGTATGTATGTGTGTCGCATAACTCAAAAACTATATGCCGTAGAAGCTTCTAGTTTGGTATCTAGGCTCTGAGGGGGGTCTAGTTGTGCACCTCCCCTTGTGGTTGCATTCGAATGCTCCCAAGGTGGTGTTTTACCCCTTTTTTGGGGTAAATCATCAGTGTTAATTTCAATGCAGATGAATTGGCACGACCACTTGGCGATATATCGCCAAGCTTTTGGTCGCCGTTTGACGCCAACTTGGCGACATATCGCCATTTTGGCGATAAATTTGGCGAAAAAAATATTTTTTGAATTTGGGTTCAATTTGGCGCTATTGACGATATTTCGCGAAAAATCCACTGAATGATGTTAAAATCGGCGATATTTAGAAAATGAATCATTGTAAAACATTTGTTTTGCATTGTTTCGTGGCAAACTAGGGGTGCAAATGTTCAAATTGCTATCTTGCTCACTCCTAGCACTATTTTAACACTAAGGCATCTACAAAGAAATTGACACGTAAAAGAAAGTAGTGTGGGACCCATACCAGATTTTTTTATTTCATTGAGGGGTTCTAAGACTCACATCAAGTATCGACTGTCAATGAATAATGTGGTAGGTTCGAAGAATTGTCGTGCATGGGGCGCTTGGCGAATTGTTTACTTTTGAAGATGGCGCACACAAAAAATATCGTTTATGAGACCGTCATATTTGCTCTTCCTTTTACTTGTTTTTAGAACTTTTAGCTGCAGGATACTGTAGCAGGTCTGTATGTTATATCTGTCTTCTATCCGTTTTACGATCAACTTTTCGTTTCTGTTTTTACAGCTTTGGAATGCCTTAAATGATGGTAATGTCTCCTGTTTTGGCTCCTCAGATTGTTATGTTTTGACGAGAAAATATGTTAATGGTTGCGTTTACTGGATGCGTATCTATCATAATGGATAAATTGCTTGATGGATAATACAATGCTTTATAAACAAACTTTCTCTCCGAAATTATTTTACTTACAAAAAGTTTTTTTTTTAATTTTATAACTTCGAGTCTGAATGCGAAAAAAATAATGAATACATAAATAAATTATCATCGAACCTTTTATACGCCACATATGTACGTAATATATCAACACTTTTCTGTTAAGATATTATTTATAACAGAAAAGCAGAGTCGGAGTCGAAGAGTCGGAGTCGCTGAAAAACATGTCGACTCCGACTCCGACCACCTCCGATGTGGATGAAATTTTATGGAGGTGAAAACATATCTTTGAAACTAACAGATACAAATTTTCAGCGTCCAATATCCAAATCCTAAGCATCTAGGATCATTAAAAAGGGCTTCCAAATGGCGGGGTCTGCTTTGTGAAACGAATTGCTATGGTTGGGCTTATGCAAGTGAATAAAATATATTTGCAGCAAAAATTCAATGTGTTAAAATAAAGTCTGGCCATTTAACAAGAAAAGGATTAGTTTTGTACGGAGTCAAATGACAAGAGCGGTACTTATCTTTTGCTCTGGAGAAAAGGGACTTTTTGGGAGGTCATTGTAACATCCGAGAATTGAGGTAAATGTGATGAAATTACCTGCGAGAATTCTTGAGAAAATTGAACTTTTTGAGAGGTCACAATGACCTCCCATGACCTCCAACTGGGATACCCCAGCTTGCTACCCCCCTAAAGTGAGTCCTGGCTACGACCATGAATAAAAATGAAACTTTAAAAAATGAACTTAATATTTCAACCTTTGTTTAGGGTTTTTCCCTCTTCACATTTGGGTAAAAGAAAATAAATAATCAAATAAAATATAAAAACAACTTTTTAAATTTAAAGACTATTTCTGTCCGCTCATTCGCACTAAAAAGTATGAAATAAACTTAAGTATTCGATATAGTGATTATAGTGTTCAGAAATTTCAGCTCATCTTGATGTATTTATATTTACGTTAATGCTAAAGCAGCCAATAAAGTTTAAATTAAAAATTTGATTTAAGAAATAGGCGGTATAGTAAAAGCTATCCGTAATAAACAGTATACCGCCTATTTCTTTAATCAAATTTTTAATTTAAGCTTTATTGGCTGCTTTAGCATTAACGTAAATATAAATACATCAAGATGAGCTGAAATTTCTGAACACTATAATCACTATATCGAATACTTAAGTTTATTTCATACTTTTTAGTGCGAATGAGCGGACAGAAATAGTCTTTAAATTTAAAAAGTTTTTTTTTATATTTTATTTCAAAGTTTTTTCGTTTTAAAATTTATTTAGAATTGCGTGAAGACAAACGCCGTTAAGCATAATTCACCGAGAAAATAACAAACGCCGTTAAAAATGCTATTCACGAACACTTTATTTTTTATTCATGAGAATATTTCGTTTCCAATTTTGTTAATTTATCAACACCCCTGAGTTAATTAGGACGAGTTTTCTCGTGCCGTCCGTATGTACGTAGGTATGTCGTATAACTCAAAAACCATATGCCGTAAAAACTTCTAGCTTGGTATGTAGGCTCCAAGTAGGGTCTAGTTGTGTACCTCCCCTTGTGGTTGCATTCGCATGTTCCCAAGGGGGTGTTTTACCCCTTTTTTGGGAAAATCAGTATTAATTTCAATGCTGACTGAAGTGATATGAATTGGCGCGACCACTTAGCGATGTATCGCCAAGCTTTTGGTCGCCAAGTGTTTAATGCCAACTTGGTAATATATCGCCAAGTTAGAGATAAACTTGGCGAAAAAAATTATTTTTGAATTTGTGTTCAATTTGGCGATATTTTGCGAAAAATCAACTGAATGATGAAAGAAATTTACACGTGAAAGGAAGTAGTGTGGTGTCCATACCAGATTTTTTAATAAGTCACTTAAGCAAATTTTTAAACGTGACTAATATGTTGATTGTTAGCTAATCTCATTCGTTTAATTTCTTCTTTTGCTTTAATATTGCAATGTTTATCTCCAACAATTTCTGTCGGATTTAAAGCTTCCAGTCGTAGTCCTGCCAATGATTGTACTCGACTCAAAACCACGTAAGCCAAACCGCTCGCTCCACTATAAAGCGGAACGTTAAAGTTCACGCGGCTGGATTTAACTCTGCAACCGGAAACAAAACGTTAAAACCATGACAGAAGTAAGTACAGAAAAAGTCTTTAATAATAATAATAATAATAAATTAAGTATTCGATATAGTGGTTACAGTGCTCAGAAATGTCAGTTCATCTTTATGTATTTATATTTAGGTTAATGCTAAAGCAGTCAATATAATAAGTAATTCCTTTCTTGATTATAATGCTCAAAAATTCCAGCTCATCTTGATACATTTATATTTACGTTAATGCTAAAGCAGCCAATAAAGTTTAAATTAAAAATTTGATTTAAGGAATAGGCGGTATACTGTTTATTGTAATTGGTTTCACTTACCGCCTATTTCCTAAATCAAATTTTTAATTTAAACTTTATTGGCTGCTTTAGTATTAACTTAAATATAAATATATCAAGATGAGCTGGAATTTTTGAGCATTATAATCAAGAAAGGAATTACTTATTATATTGATTGCTTTAGCATTAACGTAAATATAAATACATAAAGATGAACTGACATTTCTGAACACTATAATCACTATATCGAATACTTAGTTTATTTCATACTTTTTAGTGCGAATGAGCGGACAGAAATAGTCTTTAAATTTAAAAAGTTTTTTTATATTTTATTTCAAAGTTTTTTCGTTTTTTCAATTTTCGTTTGATTTGCTTTCAATTTTTTATATCTTTTGCGACGTGCCTGTAGTCTATGCTGTCGTGCAATAGGGCTTTCAGTTTGAAGCACTACATTACTATTTTTCTAGAAAACATATCTTGCACGATCGCATTGTCGCCTAGTTTTTTTTCGCTCTTCAAAAATATTCATTTGTATAAAGCAAATTACGTTTCAAAATCAGTATAGTATTCATTAAAATAACAAGAACAATAAAATATTTACATTGCGTTTTAAAAGGTCATATAAACAAACTACCAGTGATCTTCAGTCTTCCGCTCTCCCAACTGAGCAAGTTGGGAACTGAACCCAAGTCGCCAACTGGTGTGTTTTCCTTGTTGTTTCGCGTAGTTGAAAGCTCCAAGAGACATTCCGCAAAAATGGCGTTTCTATGGCGACCAAACCGAAATCCGTGTTTGGCGAGAGAAGGGACACAAAGCACAGATTAACCCAAACTAATTCTCTTCTATATCATCGCCTTCTATCGGCCTGTTGCCACGCATACCATCCAAAAGTATATTCCTAACACCTTTTTAGAGGAGCGACCTGATGCTTCGTGCCGTTAGCACATAAACATCTTCACAAAATACATATATATTAAAGGCCTATATTTAAGGTTTGTAATGATTTACCCCAATATTTTCTTCTCTCGTCCTGTTACCAAACGTGAATTAGAAAAGTCCATTCCAAACGTATTGACAGCAGAGCGGCCTAACGCTTTGTGCCATATCACTAGAGAATCCTCAAACAAATAAATAAAAGCATTTATATTAAAGGCGTACTTTTTTAGCTTATATAATGACTTAATGCCCAAATTCCACAACACATTCCCTTTCCTTCCACATGGCCACCCCCAATATCTTCGTCTCTCTCTTTTTCTTACCACTTGTCCCTTTTAAAATTCAATTCTAAACGTCTTTACAGCGGAGCGGTGTGACGCATTGTTCCGTTCGCACGCATGATGATTCTTACATAAGTAAAAATATTTATATGAGAGGCTTATACATAGCTCACGTGAAGATTAAATGCCCACAATCTGCAAATATATCTTTGTTTTGGTTAGCCTTGAGATTATTGTGTTAAATTTATTGTTTGTTAAATTTATTTTGTGTTACGCACTGTTCCGCTCGCTCTACTATAAAGCGGAAGTGCGTTTAAGTTCACGCGGCTGAATTTAACTCCGCAACCGGAAGCAAAAGGTGAAAACCATGACAAAAGTAAGTACAGAAAAAGTCTTTAATTAAAAAAGCAGGAGTCGGGGGTCGGAGTCGGAGTCAGAAGTTTTAAAATCCCGGAGTTGGAGTCGGCCATTTTTCCTCCGACTCTGTAGCCCTGCAGAAAAGTGCCAATTTATGCATAATAATCTTTCATACCTCTTGACTCAAAAAACAGTCCCTCTGCAAATTTCAATGGAATATTTTAAAGCATGAACCCTCATTTGTGGTCCCCAAGAAAGATAAACAAAGCTATTAGTTATATTTCTCAAAAACGTTCATTGACAGTAAAAGTTAACTTCAGTGCCCATTTACTCAAATGGGCGGGAAAGCCTGAAGCTATAAGAGCGATAAACTAAAAATAAAAGCAAAATTTTAGCTACTGAAAATGACTCGTCAAGAGAGTAATAATAATTATTTTCGTTGATGCGGAAAAAATCAATGATGATCACGAAATATCTGAAAGAAAACAAAACTCTGAAATCCTGGAATCTGTCACGTAAATGTGTAACAACTTAATTGTGTTTTCAGTTCCTCTGAATTTAAAACGGGTCTGTCTTTTCTTACCCGGTTTCAGATTGGTTTTTAATCATTTCATCTTCAATCAATACTCTTTATGAAAGGATCTCAAGAATAAAATTTGTTCTTAGCACAATTCCAGAGCTGTGAGAGTTTTAATTCAGTAAACTCCAAATAAAATATTAACGGATTTTTAACGGATTATTAACCGGATTTTTAACGGAGATTTCACACTTTTTTTTTTTTTTTTTTTTTTTTTTTTTTTTTTTTTTTTGCGGTGAAAATAGCAACAGTGAATGCAAATAGAAATGTAAGTGCGTTATTGATCGTTCTTAGCTTTTCAAGAAATTTTTTACATTCAATGTTGTTATTTTTATCTATAATTTAAATGTAGGTGTCGTGTTATCGACTTGTTTTTAGCTAATTTTTGTTCAATTATCTCCAGTTACCAGGCTACTATATTCTGCAGATCATCGGAAGTTTACTGTATTTTTTTCAAGTGGTTTAATCACGGTCAAGAAAGTTAAGATGTAAAAAGTAATCATTTATGCTTCAGAATGTGCTTAACTTTATTTAATACGGGTAGTCTCCAAGTAAAGACTGTAAATAACTTTATGGCCTCACTTAATATTTTTTTTTATTAGTTAAACCAAACTAAACAGATCTCGAATTTGTGCTATAGGAAATTCAAACATGAGGTGTGACTCACTCATTATACATGCAGTCTTAAGCATATATATTAAGTAATTTATTTCTTAAATAATTTATGTATTGCAGTTATTCTTCAGTAGTTTCATTAAGAGCGGGGACTAAATTATTGCTAAAAGATTTCTACGAATTCAAAGAATTTGTTATTATTGGCTACCAAATAATAAAGATGCGCAAAAGTTATTGAAAACAAAAAAAAAGTGACTCTAAAATTAGAGAAAGGTTATCATTTTGATGGTTATAACCGTAGGCATTTAATAATAGCTTCTGCCAAAACAAAGCGTGTTAAAAAATTTTGTTTTATAAAAAGTTTAAACAATTTGTATCTATAAATTTAAATGATCACTTTCTACAACTTGGACAACATTCAAAGCACAAGGAATTACTTTCATTTTTCTCGATGTTGATGAATTAATCAATGATAACTCCAAAAGAGCTTGCTTAAAATCCCTTTATAACTAAGAATGATTGTGCAACAGAAATAATTAATTTTTCATTTAGCTTTCAAAACATTGCTCTGCGTGGATTAACAACCGTATCATTCCAAAACTAAAAGAAAGCCCCCTTTCTCTTAGTGCTGCCATCTGTGTACTTCAGACAGAACAATAATGTTATTCTAATTTATTTTTATTTGCCAATTAATTTACTATGCAAATTTCCTTTTTTGCATAAGAACTAAGCATGCAACATTTTAAAAAATAATCATTTAAGTAACTCGATTAAAATTGTCTGGAATAAAAAAAGATCTTGTTTTTCATTTCTGAAAGATACACTGCGATGCAAAAGTTTAGACAAATGGCAAATATGTGAATAAAAAGAAAACTATTCAACGAAATGCTTTCAAATTTCTACTGCAGGTACACAATGTGGTCCCAAATACTTGTCTGGAGTTCTTAAAACTGTAACTGGAATCAAATTTTGGATATTACAAAAGACATTTTTTTACATTGTTGCAAAAGTTTAGACAATAGTCAGTTTTTATGCAAATATCCCTTGAAATGTGATTGGTGGAGGAAATACGGAACTGTATTATTCATTTATAAAGTGCAGAGATTGCTTAATAAAAAATCAAAATCTCAGGAGCTCTTTAGTTCTCGTGTAAAGAATATGAGAAAGCTGAAATTTGAAAATGAACCTACTTTATTAATTTTTTCCCTGATAGCACACTTAGTCTCAGCAATGTTCTGGCGACGTCGCAATGTCTCATTCTCGTCACATCACATTGCGCTTTAAAAAGTACGTCTCCACGATGTAACACTCAAACGTCTCCACGATGTATCAGTGTGACGTTCTCTGAAACAGTCCCTTCTTCTCTCGAAACGATCACGCATGCGCAGAATGAAATTTTTTGAAAACTTCCAGCGAAAGCTGTTAACTGCAACGTATAAATTTATGAAAGTGTGTTGTTGTCCTGTTCTACGATTTGAATAGTCAACTTATTAGAAAGTTTGTATTTTGTGTGTGTTTTGTCTTTTATTTACTGAAAAAGTTTTTTAATATAGCTTTAAAAGTTCTTATTAATTGGTTTTTGGGAGAGGAAATGCATTTTTTTCTATGTCATGCTTAACCGTTCATTTCAATCTCAAACAATTTCTTTTATTATTTTAAATTGTGTTGTTTTGTATGTCTGTAAAAAAAATGCATTCAGGTGGATTGGCTTCGATCCTATAAAAAAAGTTGGTTAGTTAAATTTGAATTTATTTTAAGTTAATAGAATTGTTGCTGTTGTTATCAAAAATCATAAGGTTAGAAAATAGAATTGTTTTTTTTTGGAGAATATTTTTATTGCAAAAGTCAAAAATTTTAGGAATGTACATGAATTTAATTTTCATAACTCGTGATTTTGAGGTGACCGTTAGTTTTCAAAGATGTTTTCATTTTGCTTCAAAAATCTTAGAATTGAAATTCATTCCAATTTAAATTGCTGGATTTTCTACTCAGGTATAATATTAAATTGTATCATTTTCTTATTTTAAATGTTTATTTGCATTCTAAACTGTTCTTGCTTGGGTCTTTATAAGTTATATATTGAATTTTATTAATTTCATGAATTTCCTGCTCAATGCTTAAAACATATAATTGCACTCGAATTCCTATTTGTTTAGTTTTCCATATTTAATTATAAAATATCAGCTTTTCTTACTACAGTTTATTCAGAAATGGATGGCAAAAGAGGGTAGTAGTAATATTTATTTACTCTCTCTGACGCTGTATCTTTTTCTGTTACTCTCAGCAATCGTCTTGATCCTGTTTGTCGGCAATGGAAATGCTGGATTTCCTGCTCAGGTATTATATTAAATTGTATAATTTTCTTATTTTAAATGTTTATTTGCATTCTAAACTGTTCTTGCTTGGGTCTTTATAAGTTATATATTGAATTTTATTAATTTCATGAATTTCCTGCTCAATGTTTAAAACATATAATTGCACTCGAATTCCTATTTGTTTAGTTTTCCATATTTAATTATAAAATATCAGCTTTTCTTACTACAGTTTATTCAGAAATGGATGGCGAAAGAGGGTAGTAGTAATATTTATTTACTCTCTCTGACGCTGTATCTTTTTCTGTTACTCTCAGCAATCGTCTTGTCGGCAATGGAAATGCTGGATTTCCTGCTCAGGTATAATATTAAATTGTATAATTTTCTTATTTTAAATGTTTATTTGCATTCTAAACTGTTCTTGCTTGGGTCTTTATAAGTTATATGTTGAATTTTATTAATTTCATGAATTTCCTGCTCAATGTTTAAAACATATAATTGCACTCGAATTCGTATTTGTTTAGTTTTCCATATTTAATTATAAAATATCAGCTTTTCTTACTGCAGTTTATTCAGAAATGGATGGCGAAAGAGGGTAGTAGTAATATTTATTTACTCTCTCTGACGCTGTATCTTTTTCTGTTACTCTCAGCAATCGTCTTGATCCTGTTTGTCGGCAATGGAAATGCTGGATTTCCTGCTCAGGTATAATATTAAATTGTATAATTTTCTTATTTTAAATGTTTATTTGCATTCTAAACTGTTCTTGCTTGGGTCTTTATAAGTTATATGTTGAATTTTATTAATTTCATGAATTTCCTGCTCAATGTTTAAAACATATAATTGCACTCGAATTCGTATTTGTTTAGTTTTTCATATTTAATTATAAAATATCAGCTTTTCTTACTGCAGTTTATTCAGAAATGGATGGCGAAAGAGGGTAGTAGTAATATTTATTTACTCTCTCTGACGCTGTATCTTTTTCTGTTACTCTCAGCAATCGTCTTGATCCTGTTTGTCGGCAATGGAAATGCTGGATTTCCTGCTCAGGTATAATATTAAATTGTATAATTTTCTTATTTTAAATGTTTATTTGCATTCTAAACTGTTCTTGCTTGGGACTTATGAGTTATATATTGAATTTTATTCATTTCATGAATTTCCTGCTCAATGTTTAAAACATATAATTGCACTTGAATTCGTATTTGTTTAGTTTTCCATATTTATTTTTAAAATATCAGATTTTCTTACTACAGTTTATTCAGAATTAATTAATGTTGCAGTGTGACAGTTAATGCATGTTACTCTATGACAGAACTGAAGTTGGATTTTTTCCACATTTTTAGAATATATCTAAGGATAGTCGCATTGCGACAACAATGTCGCAGTGCAACAGTACATACTGGTAACTCTGCGACGTATCTGAAGTTGGATATTTCCACATGCGCAGAACATCTCTGAGCTGTCGCATTGCGACAACAAGGTCGCAGTGCGACGGCCTATAGATGTTACTCTGCGACGTAACATGCGATGGACATTTCCACATGCGTGGAACATCTCTGAGACGTTCCATAGATGTGCCGCGACGTCTCTGAGATATTACGCACGTCGCAGTGCGACGTATTTTTTACGTCGCTGAGACAGAACTGTGCTATTAGGGTTGTCTTTTAAATCGGCTCTAGTATGGTAGTACATTGTTTTTTACTTTGTGGAGTGCAAATTCAGACATGCGTATCGATCAAATAGTCCAAGGAAAATTAGGCAGGAATTTAAGTGAAACAGGCGATCACAAATTGCAATCGCTACTGGAAGTCGAATTACATTATAACGTTTCTTGACAAAAAACATCGTGACGTCAGCGTGACGTTTGCCTATAAAAAACGAGTTAGATAAAACGTCAGAGCCTACTTGGGGAATAAGAGGAGATCGCTGACTGCTTGTGAACTCTTATTGGCTCCACCATCATTGCAATCGCAAATTCCCAAATTTGAATCAGTTGCAATCGCTATAAATGCTAATCGCTAGAATGGAACTTAACTTGGCATTGACATCACTACGGGTAGAGCCAATAGGAGCTCACAAGCAGTCAGCGAGCTCCTCTTATTCGCCAAGTAGGCTGTGACGTTTTATCTAGCTCGTTTTTCATAGGCAAACATCACGATGCTTTTGTCAAGAAACGATCCAATGTAATTCGACTTCCAGTAGCGATTGCAATTTGCGATCGCCTGTTTCACTTGAATTCCTGCCTTAGATTTCTTAAGGATGAAGGAATTGAAAAAACGGTTCAGACTGACGATTCGCCTTTTAATCCTACAAAACTTCAACTTGGGTCGAAAACAGCACGTGACAGCATAAGTAGATGAATAACTGAATCGGAATGCATAAAAAAAACAAAGAATTGTGCCTGAGCCATTTCGGACAGAGTGTCCCAATTAAGCCAGATTTTAATGTTAAAATTCAGCATATGTATCATCGTGACTAAAAAATGAATGGTACTTTCTTTGATAAAAAATTATTAAAATTGGGGTAGCCTACAGGCCCGGACTGGCTCTTCTTGGGGTTGTCGGCTAGGTACTGGAAGGGGGCCCCCTTTTCCGTACCCCTTTTCGGGGGCCCTGGAACCCCCTGAACCGGATTTTTTTTTTAATTACGTTCTGAAAACTGCATTTTTCTTTATGGAGGGCGGGGGGGGGCGAGCTGTTTTATTAGTTATTTTTAGAGCTTATTCCTTTGAACAGTTATTTTACTGAATTCAAAAGAATTAATTTGCTTTATCTAAACGTTGACCAAATATTTTTACTGGTAAATTAGTATATTTAGCATTTTCTACTAATTGACCTGTAAGAAGCATTTACATTCGACAGCGGCAGTTCAAAAATCTTTTTTTTTTTTTTCAATTTATTTATTTATGAATGTAGAAAAAGATTTTTTTTTTGTAATGTAATTTTTAAAAAAATCAAAATGATTTTTTGAAAAATAATTTGACGGCAGTGCGGAATAAAATCTTTTAAATAATGCTTTACTTATGGTTTGATGAAGCATTAAGAAATGTATGGCAGCTCCCCCCCCCCCCCCCGAAAAAAAGACCTTTGAAAAATAATAAATGAGGAGATCAAGAAGATTTTTCATGCTAAAATAAACGTTTTCTTTTTTTATTGTAATGCAACAACACGTGTGGTTTAAAATTCTGTAATAAGTTTTAGCTTTTTCAGCTAACGAAAAAGAAATCAATCAAAAACTGACTTTTCTGGCGCAGTGGGAATAGAACCCACGTTGTTCACCTTATTTGCACCTGCTCTGACAAAATGACAAATTCAGCTAATGAACCTCCATGCAGTGATGCTATGTATTAACGCAATACTTAATAAAATAACAAAGTTGAAATCAATGCCTCTTTTTTGTTGAAATAATTTTAACAAATTTTCTGCGATTTACTGTTAGAAATAGTTTTTTTTTTTTTTTCCAAAAAACCGGCAATGCCCAATCTAGCGATGAATTTAAATTGTATATTTATGGAAACTTGGATCGGAAATTTTAGGATCATGGAGATTCGAACTCACGACCTTCGCCTGAAGGGGCCCTCCTAGGGGGCCTGGAGCCCCTATCTGCACCGAAAGAAAATTAATTATCGTAATTAAAATTAAAGAGGCAGAAATTAGATTTAAGCAGCTGTCTTCAACTTGGGTTCCACGGAACCTAATTAGGCTCCCTTAAAAGCCACAAGGGTTACGTGCGTCAACACAAGTGGCCTCTAATAAAATAGCCAAAATTTAAATTTTTATGAAATATTGAATTCTTTAAAGCCGTTTGCTTGTAATATTAAACAATATTCGTCAATATTTCGTGAATAAAATAATGTTTTTCAAGAGAATACTTTGTGATAAAAAACAATCACAGCCACGTCATTGTAAGAATGCTTTTTATTTTTTGGATTAAATTAAAAAAACAAAAAATGTTGCTTATGTTTAGTATTCATAGAATTTATTTCAGATAACCAAAATTAATCCATCAGCTACCTTACCATTATAATTTTACCAAAAATGCCTGCATTGCGATGAAATAAAAGTGCAAAAATAATTTTGTAAATTTGCGAAGGAGTTTTAATTTCCTATTTTTTCTGTTCGTTCATTAAAAGGTTCCTTACTGAAAACGATAAGCATAAGTGTGAAAGGTTGGTTACATATTTCATCAAGTAATCTTGTTATTTAAGTATTTATTTAACTCAACTATAATGTTTTTTCCTTTATTTTTATAAATTTTTTTTGGATTTTATCGACAAAGTAAATATATGTAGTAGGGGAATGTGGGGCAAAATGAAATAGTTAAGCTTACTTACCTACTTCAAAAGAAACAAATGGGAAATTGTTCTAAATTTTATTGTACATTAAGAAGGAATAATGTAATTTGTAATACAAGTGTCGTTGAAATATTATTTTTATCTTTGGCAGTTATTTTGTACTTTCAAAAAAATGTGGAAAATTTTCACCTCAAAAAATCATGAGGCAAAGTGAAAAGCAAAATATTTTTGTTATGAAATAGTTTCTATTCCACGATTAACAGTAATTTTTATCAAATGAATAGGTAAATAAACGAAAAAAGTTAATTATTAATAAAAGATAAACGAATAAGTGAACAAATGAATTAACTAAAACGTGAGAGAAAATAAATAAGCATATAAAATGGAGAGTAAATAAGAAAATGAGTTAATGAATGAGTAAGTAAGTAAATAATTAAGTAAAAGCGTGTAAATAAATTAATAAATGATGAAATACGTACGTGATTTAATAAATGAATGAATTAGTATACGAATTGAACTATTTCACTTTGCCCCAATTGCACTTGACGAATTACATTGAGCCCTTAAATTAACAGGAATCAACATTAAAACAGGAATCAACTTTTTGACTAGGAACTTAGTTAAAATATTGCTAGATAGGTGACACTGCAAACTGTTAAAATATTTACCATTTCATTTTCCCCACATTCCCCTACATATATTTTAATTCATTGAGCTTTGCAGCCGTTAACTTATTTTGAAAGTTAAATTTAATTACTAAAGTAAAGAAACGTTACTAAAAGTAACGTTACTAAAGTTACTAAAGTAACGTAACGATAGGAGGCTGAGGTGCAACAATGGGGAGAGCAGCGACGTACGCAGACGCAAATCATTTCAGGGGGGCTGAGCCGGCAACCTTTGAGAGGAGAGGGCGGGGCACCTCATAAAATTAAGCTAAAAAATAAGTGTTCCGAATTTTTGATATCAATGCTAATTTCAGATGACAAAAAGACACAATTTAAAAATATTTTTATCATTAGAATTATTGTTGAGAAGTAAAGTGTTTTGATGAAAATAGAAAATGATAAAATTGAAATTCGAGAAATTTTCTTTATTGAAGAAGGTCTTAACAAGTGGACACAATTATTTTGCAAATTTGAGCTTTAATAACATTAATTTTGCCATTTATTTTACAAAATTCCTAATATTGGGTTTCAATCACCCATTTGTTGAAATTTATTTAACAGAATTAGATGAACTAACAAGTATTAATCGGTGTGTCTGACACATATTTGGAGTAAATGTCAACAACAATTATAAGATAACCATACACGTCACGTACAGTAAAATGGACAGATAAAAAAGAAGGAATTTACTTTTTTCCCCTTTCTTTTAATTTTGCCCCAAACTTAATTTTCTTGTCAAAAGAAATATTCTCATGTCTTGATTTCAGCAAGAAAAAAAATATATAAAAATAAAAATAAATAAACGATTTCAGCTTAAATTTCAAAAATTTGTTTGGAAAATTTCGGAGGAAGCTGCAGTCCTATCAGCCCACCTCCGTACGCAACTGGGAAAGGGGTATAAAAATACCCCTCAGAGGTCTTAGCTTTAACATTATTGCGAATCTTGATACAGCGGAATACACACACATAAGGGTAAGGACTGTTTTGCCCTTATTACTTTTAAAATGAAACTTCAACCTCATTCTAAAAGCTGCAACTTAACCAAGATCAAAGAAATATAATTTATGAACATGTTAAAATTGAACAAAAATAATTAACAAAACAATGCAAGTAAAATACTCCTAAAATATTAATACGATTCAAATATATGATATAATGCATTTTTTTTCCTCTTTACTTCTGATATATGTTTCTAAACCGTATATTTTTCAAAAAAAAAAAAAAAAGACACGTTCTAAGGTTTCTTCTACTAGAGAAAAGGGTGAAGGATCCTCAATTCAAAATTGTGCTTTTGAAATTTAAATAATTCAGAACAATGTGTTAAATGATACAAAAAAAAAATCTTCATTGGGCTCTAAAGGAATCCAATGTGTATCTTTTATAAAACATAAATTGGTACTTACATAGTTGTTCGGTACTCTAGCTTGCTTATCAGGCAATGACGAATAATCACCCTTTCTTCACACATTTTGTGGGAGGCCGATCATTTCACGGCACAGTTACTGCTAAAGACCAGCAGATGTGGGAAACAACAAACGCTGGACAAAACCCTCAGCTGACGAGACATCATGGCACTCTACTCAGGATTCAGACCACACACAAATTCCCCAGTGCCCATGGATTAGCTTGCAGCTATAGTTCGCGGCAAATGGCAAAGCCCTATTCTTCTAACCATTGATGTATCCCGAAACCAAACTCTGAACAGGAAATAGATTCAAATTGCTCCTTTCTGGTGAATGAAACATGTTTTATGATGGACATCCCCTTTTTGGTTTGAAGGAGCAAACCTATTAACGAAACGATTGCTGATTGAGTTGTTATCTGTTTCTCAGAGAAATTCGACTACGAATGTCACAAGGAGGACAATTTGCGCGACGGATTTTCAGAATAATTATCACACAGGGGCAGGCGACAGACGACGATCCTCGCCGAACTATTGTGAAAACAACTTATTCTTCGAATCTCGTGTTGGAAAAAAGTACCTCGGGGCAAGAAACACATTAGAAAGAAGACGATCGTCTGTAAACGTTTACTAGTTTTTCTGCGGGGACTGATTGGCACCATGTGTAGCCAAAAATCCCCACAGGAATACAGCAGGTGCTTTCAATTGAATTGGGAAAGAGAGATGACAGTGCAAATGTGTTCAAATATGTTTTGCAGCTGAGATTTTGAATTGCCAAATTTTTTAGCAGTTCTTCAAATTTTCACTTGTTTAACAGTTACAAAATATAGATTTTTTTTTTCTGTTATCAGAAAGTTGAAAAATAAATAAATTGTTTTCCTCTTTTGCGTTACAAAATAGAAACTTTGCCTTTGCGGGGGGGGGGGGGGGCTTCTCTGGAAAAGGCCTTATTGAACTCCATTTAATGCCCCTCATTGTGCCATTAGACGAAATGATTAAAAATTTTGAATAAAGCGAAATAATAATTTTTCAAAATTCTAAATATCTGTCCAAACGTCAATAATTTGATGGGGATGGGGCTGGTTTTTTTTTGGGTTGGGGGGGGGGAGCGCTGTTACAATGACTGGTCCAGGAGCCCAAGAATTCAATGACAGATGAGCGGGGTCCCTGATACCATATATCCTCCCCCCCCCCAAATAAACAAATGAATCATGCGTATAATAGAGTTCACTGAAGCACAAAGTTTACGAGTGTATTCGGGGAGATGGAAAAATCATTTGGCGGAAAGGGGCCCCCAGGGTTGATTGTGAGTTCATGAAAAAATACCTGAAAGTTTTGAAGAAAAAATGTGTGTGGGAGGGGGGGTGTTCAAAAAACCAAGGCCTATTATTTAAGCACACCTAATTTTATAATTATACGTACTTAATAATAAATAACAAACAAGACACATTTTATGCATTCGAATAGTTTTAAATAGTTTTTAGTCAAAAAAAAAAAAAGAATGGCATCTTAACATTTTTGTTCGATGAATATTTTTAGTAACTATCGGAAAATCACCGAAAATTTGAAAAAAAAAAAAAATCCCGAGGGGGCCCCGTTTACAATATTTGGCCCGGGGCCCAAGAATTCACTGATAGATGTGCGGAGCCCTTGATACCACGTACTCTCCTCCCCCCCCCCGAATATTCAGCTGAATCATATGACTTTATAGAGTTCACTAAAACACAAAGTTTACGAGTGTATTCAGGGGGATGGAAAAAACCATTTGTAGGAGAGGGGGCCCCTGCAAGGAAATCAAATGAAAAAAACCGCCACAATATCTCTTTCTCCTCGTCCCTTCATAGCTCGAAATTTAAAAAGAAACCACTAAATTTTTCTTTTTCTCTCGTTGGAGAGCCCTTCTTAGCTAGGATCTCTGATTCTGAATTAAAAAAAAAACTTTCCTCTTTTCTTTGTTTTGGGCCCCTCCTATAGGTCGGATCCTAAAAAAAGGAAAAAAAAAAGTTTTTACTCGTTTGGGTGCCCTTTGTGGGACTCGGGGGCCCTCGGCGATCGCCGACTTCCCGACCTGGCCAGTCCGGGCCTGGTAGCCTAGATGGATTATAATTTTTTTCGCTGGACTTGAGAAATATCCAATGATCATATGCTGTGCTGCTTTTACCAATAAAATCTGGCTTATTTGGGACACTCTGTCCGAAAAGGCTCGAGCACATTTTTTTTTTTTTTTTTTTTTTTTAATGCATTCCGATTCAGTTGTTCATCTACTTATGCTGTCACGTGCTGTTTTTGACCCAAGTTGAAGTTTTGTAGGATTAAGGGGCAAATCGTCAGTTCGAGCCGTTTTTCCAATTCCTTCATCTTTAAGAAATATATTTTTTTCTTGGTATTTTGATCGATACGCATGTCTGAATTTGCTCTCCACAAAGTAAAAAACAACGTACTATCATACTAGAGCCGATTAAAAAGACAAAAAATTAATAAAGTCGGTTCATTTTCAATTTCTGGCTTCCAAACTTTCTCATCTTCTTTACACGAGAACTACAGAGCTTTTGAGATTTTGATTATTTATTCAGCAATCTCTGAACTTTATTAATGAATAATAAAGTCCCGCATTTCCTCCACCAATCACATTTCAAGGGATATTTGCATAAAATCTGACTATTGTCTAAACTTTTGCAACAATGCAAAAAAAATGTCTTTTGTAATATCCAAAATTTGATTCCAGTTATACACTAGGTGGCCAAAAGTATCCGGACACTTTCAAAAATTCACATTTTTACATATAGCTCGAGAAATAAGTGATCAATTGTTCTTTAACTTTAGTCATACAAAATATAGGCTTCACCGAACATTTCCAAGTCGAAATTAAATTACCCTTGCATTTGGGGGACGACAAGAAGGGGGTTGAAAGAAAAACCGCTTTTTGACCATAACTCTTCGAAAATAGCTCGGAATAAGCTATCAATTTCAGTAATTAATTAACATACTATGTATAATTACTGTACAAATTTTTATGAACGTACCACTCTTACTTCTGAAGATATGAAACATTTTTGAAAAAACGGCAATTTTATTTGAAGGGTTTTTGCTCATAACACGCAGAGTTTTTGATCAAACCTTATCACAACTTCAGGAAAGATGACAAAATACAAGAGAAAGAACATACTAAAACGGTAAATAAAAATATTAAAAATTCGATGAGATATGAACGTTAAAAGGAAATAATTTTTCACGGCGCATGCGCGAACGACAGAAATTTATAACTACAAAAATATTGTAGCCTGATTTATACTGCATCTTATAAAAAAAGTTCCAGTTGAATATCATGAAAAATGAAAAAGATATCAGCGATCTAGTGAGCTGTATTTCATTCATTCGCAGACAATACATAAATAGTGAGGGTCTGTCCACAAAGAGCTATTTTTAAATTAAAGGTTATTGCGTCGTCGTTCAAAACCAACGTTTCAGAGGGTGTCCGGATACTTTTGGAAACCTACGTATAAGGTCTTTTTGCCCGAACAGACGAAATGTGACGACAATGCCGAATATAAATTTTCAAACTGTATGCAATTTAACATTGAAAAAAAATGATCGATTGTCACCACACTATTTGTGGACAACCCCTCACTATTTATGTATTGTCTGCGAATGAATGAAATACAGCTCACTAGATCGCTGATATCTTTTTCATTTTTCATGATATTCAACTGGAACTTTTTCTATAAGATGCAGTATAAATCAGGCTACAATATTTTTGTAGTTATAAATTTCTGTCGTTCGCGCATGCGCCGTGAAAAATTATTTCCTTTTAACGTTCATATCTCATCGAATTTTTAATATTTTTATTTACCGTTTTAGTATGTTCTTTCTCTTGTATGTTGTCATCTTTCCTGAAGTTTTGATAAGGTTTGATCAAAAACTCTGCGTGTTATCAGCAAAAACCCTTCAAATAAAATTGCCGTTTTTTCAAAAGTGTTTCATATCTTCAGAAGTAAGAGTGGTACGTTCATAAAAATTTGTACAGTAATTATACATAGTATGTTAATTAATTACTGAAATTGATAGCTTATTCCGAGCTATTTTCGAAGAGTTATGGTCAAAAAGCGGTTTTTCTTTCAACCCCCCCCCCCCTTCTTGTCGTCCCCCAAATGCAAGGGTAATTTAATTTCAACTTGAAAATGTTCGGTGAAGTCTATATTTTGTATGACTAAAATTAAAGAACAATTGATCACTTATTTTTCGAGCTATATGTAAAAATGTGAATTTTTGAAAGTGTCCGGATACTTTTGGCCACCTAGTGTAGTTTTAACAACTCCAGACACGTATTTGGGACCATATTGTGTACCTGCAGTAGAAATTTGAAAGCATTTCGTTGAATAGTTTTCTTTTTATTCACATATTTGCCATTTGTCTAAACTTTTGCATCGCAGTGTACAAGCTTTTGTATAAAAAAAATATCCAATACAAGGGTTGTTTTTTAGTTTATTTATTTATTTTGAAGTATACAGCCTCACCTTTTTTGCACTGAACAGTGAACACGGAGATCCTTATTTCCTCAAAATATTTGCATGAACTTATTGTTCTTTTTTATCCTTTTTGATACTTAAAACTATTTTCATTAAATCTCTACAAAGAGCAGTACTTAAAGGACTTTCAACTTCATAATGTCTTAACTTTTATGTAAACTTTTAAGAAAACTAGTTTCAAATTTCTCGACTTATTCGTAAATATTCACCTTAATTTTCACTAAAAATCTTGCATGAGATCAGCATTGCCAGATTTTTGCCCGTGCAATCAATAAACTTCCCCATCAAAATAAGAAGTGTCTAATAAACAGCCCCTATAAAAAATCCGCAGTAAAAGAGAGGCAATTATTCCTTGAAAAATGATTAGAACCCTCTTTAAAGTAAGAAAAAAGTTCCTAAAAACTCAAAGCAACAATCTAAAATTTCCCCTTCTCAAAAAATTAATTCACCTTTTAGTAATTTAAAATGCGCGCGCCTGAGTTCCAAGGGTATTCACTACAGCTCAATGTTTGCGTGATCTGGGTTAAGGCAAACGTTTTTGCTACGAAGATCCCTTCCTAACTAAATTAAGGACAACGAAGAAATTCCATTCTGTGTAGCAAAATAGCTTTTGATTGACACATAGGATGAGTTGAGTATCCCCCCTCCTCCCCTTGTTGAAAATTAGCGTGGAAATTTTTCCTGATTGAATATAAAAAGAAAAAGCAAAAACGAATTAAAAAACAAAGGAGATTGTTGGAAGTTCTTAAATTCTGAAAAATTGAATGCTAAATTTCAGAAAAGTAGGTGCTTTGAAATAATTTGAGCATCGTAGAGAGAAAGGACAACAAACATACACATAAAATATGTTTCCTCAATGTACAGAGATCATTTCTTTCTTTTTTTCTGCATGAACAAAAATGTATCGCCATGCTGACAGTAATCGTCGCGGAACACGATTTTCCTCATACTGATCAAGGCTTGGTGAAGTGATTTCAGCACCGTGACTACGACGACAACAAAGCACAGCGAAAACATTGAGATTTGGGATTTTATCCAGCTTACTTTGACGACAGAGACTTTGTCGTACTAATTGTTTCATCATAAAAAAGAAAGGAGAAAAAGAAAAGCTAATAATGAAAAGTTGTGGAAAAGGTTGAAAAGCTAAAAGCTACTGAAATAATGAAACAGAAAATATAAAAAATGACCCCAGGGCAGGGGCCAATTTCCAAAGAAACAAAAAGTATGGAAGCCATAAATCCTGCAAAAGGTACATTTACGAGTAAACTGTTTAAACTTTGCAAGAGAAATACAGAAGTTGAGCTCGCATAGATATCTTGTTCTGTATCCCGGGCTTCACTCATTAACATTCCTTTTTGGGAACTTTAATTTTATTTTCCATCTGACTGGCAATTCAAAAGGGTTGCGATTAGAGATGATCTCTTAGGCTACTAATGTCAGTGAGTCGATTAAATAACCATCTGGTAATCTGGTGGTTAAAATACAGGTACGGTGGAAATGAAAGTATCAATGAAACATTTGGCAGTGTGAGCGTTGCACAGAAAAATTCTGTATTTAGCAAAGAGTGATTATTTTTGACCTCTCCGACGTGAAAACACGGTGCTCGCCTTATTGGAGCGCAAGTACCCTGAACAGTGAACAGCCAGTCCTGCGGATGTTTCACGGACCACCGTGTCAAGGGTCATGACAGCCTGTACAAATTTGGTTAAGGTTTCCTCTGAGAAGCACAGCAGTGGATGAAAGCCGAAGTTGGAGGATCACTGTAAATGAGTGTTGAAGAGGATTGTTTCCTGAAAACGCAAGACTATACAGTGCAGAAGATAGCATCCGAGATGAATACCCTCCTTTAGCTCTCCCGTATTGTTGAAAACTTTTAGACTGGATTTGCATGATGCTCACATTCACGGCAAAATAGCTATTTCAAAACCGTTAGTTTCGGCGCAAAATGCTCTGAATAGATTATAGTAGTCCAGAGACCACCTGAACTTCACACAACTGCAATGAGAACAAGTCATATAGTCACTCGAGTCATCATTTTCAATCATGTCGTTATTTCCAGGCCCTCGAGCGTGTATTCGTCTGGCGAACACCGGTGGAAGCTTATATTGACGGCCTGGTTCCAACCGTGAAAAATGGAGGAGGTTCTGTAATGGTGTGGGTGGAGTACAATATCTTCACTTGGAGGGAGGCTTTTTTTATGTCGTAAAAGGGAGCAAAAATTATCGAAGCATTCTTGCCGATCATCTTCACTGTATGCTTCAGATTCTCTTTCCCAGGAGAACATCCTAAATTATAAGATAGCAAAGCCCCTACTCATGCGTACCACTACTTTCAAACATGGTTACGTGAGCATAACAATGTAGTGAATTTAATAGACATCTAACATACATGTAGGGTCCCCAATCGCTCGATCGGAACATCATTGAGTAAATTGGGTGGTTTTAAGAAAAACAAAGTCCGTACGCTGTAACCCTCTTCCACGCAATCTATCTCAACTCCAGACTAGTGCTGCGACATCGATGTCAATGCTTCGGAAAATCGATGTTTTTGCTGAAATATCGATGCTTTTACCATCGATGTTTGAGAGTCAATGTTTTTTATTCATGTCGAAGTTTTATAGTCCAGCAAAGAAAGCTTGATAAAAATATGCGATAAGCAGACGTATTAAAAGTAGTTTTCAACTTTAATCAGAAGTTTCAGTATTAATATCATTGGAAAATATTTTCTATGATTATTATCGCGATGTTTTGCTCTCGGTGCTTCTGAAACATCTCTTATTTGCTTTCGCAGGTTTTTTTTCTAATTTTCTTATTTAATTATTATTTTTATGTCGATGTTTTATATTTCAGCAAAAGAGAAATCATCAAGATATGCAACCAAAAATTACATCTGAAATCAGCCGTTACAATATCAATCTCGTTTGAAGACGTTTTTGATAGCTGCCACTGATGTTTTACGGTCGATGTCTTTTAATGACCAGTATTTCGCGTTCAATTTCTTTTTCCTCCGATGTCTGTTTTACATTTCAGCAAAAAGCAATAAAAATCAATCTTTAACAGTTGTAATATCTATCGGATTGACATATATATTTCTTTTAATTACTAACGATGATTGACAGTCAGTGATTTTTAAACATCGTCGTTTTGCGTTTGGAATTTTTTTCCATAATGATGTTTTACATTTAGGAAAAAAAACGTTTCATAAAAATATGCGATAAATAAAAGTTATACAGTTAATCAACAGTTGCAGAGTCTATCTCACTAAAAAAAATTCTCTACTTGACATCGATATCATACGGCTGTTGTTTTTCAGAATACAAAAGATAAAACTAATTGAGTGAATATAAAAAGGCGCAATGTATTTAGGAGTTACTTTATTACTGTACAATTTAAATGTGTGAGCAATTAAAAAAAAAAAGATCGATGTATTGAAACATCGATGTTTGAAAATATCGATGTTTTTTGGTCAATGTATCAATACTATCGATGTCTTAATTTCTTAACATCGATGTCTTAAAACATCGATGTTTTTCCATCATTGTCTCACCCCTATTCCAGACAGTCCTGCATGAAAAACTAGTGCGAATTGAGATAAACTTTATTCAGGATCTTTATTTGTCAGTCCCTCGTCTACGTGCAAGCTGTCATTCAGGCATGGGGGGGGGGCACCCTCTTATTAATTAAATATTTTCATTTTTTCACAGGTGTTCCTATTATTTTGTTCTATATCAACGGTTTAGAAATACTCTACTTGAATCAATATATCGCTTTCAGCGGGATTTTCACCTATCGAGAAAGTAAGGAATAGCATTTTTATGAACCTCTTGTTCCTATCTCTTGTGAAAGTTGCGCTTGATTGAGACAAAGAAACCTGCCGAAGTGCAGGTTTTTCCTGGTGATAAAATGACTTTTTGGTAATGTTTATTTATAACGAAAGGGCTAGACTTTCGTTCCGTTGCAAATTCTCTTGAAAGGCACAAGTTATTTTTAAAGCCCATTAAAATATCAGCGATGAATCTCGCTACGAAAGGCGGCCAACAACCACCACAGATGAAAATGTGACATTGAAGTCATAAACTAATAGCTCCTACAATATTCCATGAATTAGACATTAAATATTACAAAAAGGACTTCTCGAGAGATATGTGCAGGAAGGAAAAGTGCGCGAAACTGATCACCAGTCTCTTAACCGATATTCAAGGATGTTTGTCAACTAGAATCCTCTACCACCCTACGACACTGACATCTCTCTTCTTATCATTGTCATTCCCGCTATCATTCCTACACTGTAAAAAATGAATGTTATTTTTGAAGTATAATACAGCTAATTTTATAGTAATAAACTGTAAATGTTACAATTGTACAGTATTAAACTGTAAAACTGCTAATTTTACAGCAATAAACTGTAAAATTGCTAAAAAGCTGTTTTTTTTTTTTTTTCCCCTTTTGTTAATGTTGATTGCGAAAAACTTGATTTGAATTTGTCAGTAACGAATCCTAGCTTTTTTTCCCCTTAATCCCTTCGTTTCCATACATTGTATTGAACAAATAAATATTACTCTGAAAAAAGTATCTGCTTTTTGACCATTCTATCAACATTTCGTGTGTAAACATTGGAACATATTCCAGAAGAGCTCTGAAACGAAGATCACGCAAACTTCGTTTTGATATGCTCTAGAGCACTGAACCATCTTCTTAAGTTCTATGGTTTATTTGTGAATCGACACAATTTTCGGGACCTTTCGCATCCTGATTATAAATGTTCCATTTGCTTTTATTTTTGTTTAATGCATTCTAAGATGCTTTAATAATGCAAGTGTGTGTGCACTTGTTTAGCAAATATATTCTTAATATTTACGAGCTTGTGTGTAGAAAAAGGAATTATTTGCAATGAGGGGTTTTACAATTAGAAGGATGTTTGAAAAAAATGTCTCTCAATTTCGTTTTAGTTTTTGTGTTTTTATTGAGAATTAAAACACAAAAAAAATTAATAATCAGTATTAAAAATTAAAAGAAAGGTAGAGCCGAGCCACACAGGTTATAACTACTTTTTTTATTTATAACACAGTAATAAATAAAAAAGCAAACTAAATGAAATGAACTTAATATTTATAGCAACTGCTTACAAATAGAAAACAAAAACATAATTTTCAGATAGTTTACAGTACTGAAATTGCCTCAAAGAATTGCACTAATATGTAGTTTTTGCAAAAATAAAAGTTGTTCAGCTGTTTAGAAAGATGAGGGGAATAAAGTAAACATTCTCTTTTTTACATAACTTAGCAATAACATTTCTTTTTCGTATCTCTGATAAGAATCTTAAAAGATGTATTGATGCTAATGCTTTAAAAAGAGTTTTGGGATAATCACAAGAATTTGACTTTCGAATTTTTTCCTTGACGTTTGAAGTATGTTTGAAAAAACTTTTCGTGCAGAACAAGATTGCTTAACAGATGGAAGATCCTTGACAATAATTAAAATAATCTTTCTTTTATTCAGTTTAAGAAAATGGGAACTCATGTAGCTTTAACGTATTTTTTTCCCAATTAGTATAGTGTACCTCAAAAAATAAATACAAAACGCGTACAAAATGCTTTTACCAGGTGACAGTTACTAATAACATCAATATGCAACAATTTGTAAGATCTAAACTATAGAAACAATAATCTTAAAAATATGACTTGAAATATAATAACTATTTAAGTTCTAATACATCAGGAGAGGTTGTGACATCAACACAAAATAAATCTCATTGTTGTTTGTAACACAAGCACATTTGTAAAATGCTATTCTCGCCTATTTCTTATGGTGAAAAATTACTAAAAATCAATTTTTACACAGTATTTTTCATTGTATTATATCTAGAGTTGTTTTCCTGGACAACAGCCGGTTGTTTTGCTTAAAAAATGTCCGAAAAAAATCTTTCAGGAAAATCCAAATGCTTTAGTTTTACTATTCTTTTTTTTCTTTTTTTACTATTTTTCTTGAAGTGAAAGATGTAAAAT
Source organism: Uloborus plumipes (assembly GCA_038373865.1). Lineage (NCBI taxonomy): Eukaryota > Metazoa > Arthropoda > Arachnida > Araneae > Uloboridae > Uloborus > Uloborus plumipes. Next base: position 1,663 of record JAXGGA010016107.1, on the reverse strand, counting down.
TTTCTTTTCTCCTTTTTTTTCAGAATAGGATCTCCATTAATGTTTTTTTTTTTTTTTCCAATTTAAATTAAAAGCAATATTCCAACTCTAGTTCAAATTTTCTCCTAAGTTAATGTCAAACTTGAAATACTTGTGTTAGCGAATGCAAGAATTCAATTCGAATTTATGTTATAAAATAAAGAGAAAAAACGCAGGAATAATTTTGTAGCAAACTTTCTTCCCTGTCATCACTGAGATCATCACAATACTCTTTAGTTGCTCCCATCCACCCCCTCAGCAGCAAAAAAACTAATTATAGAAAATACTTGTCTATCCTCTTATTAAAAAAAAGCTAAAAGTAAAAACACGAAACGGAAAAGTTGTCACTAGTGTATTTTTAAGCCCAGACAGGCAATTACCCTGTCGCTCAGAGGAGGTTTGAGTAGCCACTCTGAGAGGTTGATTTAACATTGTGCGCATTGGGCCAAAGTTTTGTGCCGTGGGAAACTGGGCGTTATCAAAGGATACCTAATATAACCAGTTCTAAATAGGGATAACAGCTTTGAGAGATTTTGCTGTATGAAAACGACTTAAAATTAACTTAGATTTACTCAATAAAGTCTCCCAAAAAGTTTCTACCACTAAAAGATATTTCATCACAATCTGAGTTTTCAGTGTCCGAGGTAACGTGAATCTCAATATCCTAGATTTTTCGATAGTCTACTGTACCATTTTTCACAAAATTGATCCATGCACCATTCTGATTTGGTTTGTGCAAGGCTGCTGAGAGATATGGTGGACCCCCTTGACAGTTTGGTCACCGGGATCCTAATCCCCCATCCGGGCTCCTAGCTTCGTACTAGGATAACATTGACTCTAGTCCACCCTGGATCTGAGAAGGAGTTAAAGTTTTGACATTGAAATACCTTTCTTGAGCAACGAAGACACCAAATTTAATTTTTTCTACGAAAAATGGAAAACAGATCTTGTAAATGCTTAAATACTGCAGATTGTGTATCCAACGCTGAAACAAATTGCCTCATATGTCTTCGTTTTATGTACAATAGTCGGAGTGAAACATTTTGAGGGTAAACAAATGGCTCCAACATCTTTGCAACAAAAATGTTGCGCCAGTTACACGGAGTTGTTTTTTCTAAAATAAAATACCTATCAGCAGTTATTTTGCTTAAAACTCGTGGCATAAATGACGCGTATGCCACCAGCTACATCTTAAATCTACAAATTCAACCATAAATTATTCTTTATACTTTAGGTTTCGAATAAAACGAGTTCGAAAATCAGCTGAAAATGTTACGTTAGTCACCACGGAATGACCCAGTAGCTTAACTGGTAAACCATCAACAGTCAATGAGGGTAATGAACCTTTTGTGCAGAAATCAAATGAAAAACCAAAATAACGTGCTGAATCACCAAAAAAATTCATTTGTGCTAACACATTATACTTCGTATTATTTAAAAAACTTTGCTCAACGTAATATATAACAATGCTCAAATTTGTTCGCTAATTTCATGGTTGGTTGCAAGTGTAGGTAAAAATAATGAAACACGTAACATCTACTAATAAGTCCTCGGGATGTCTTCATTTCAATAATCTAAATACGGACAAAAGAATCGGGGTTGTGTTTACCAAACGATAGTGATTCATTTCCCCCATTCGCTTTGC